>JAGDQP010005412.1:0-78484 GCA_022664845.1 Lepisma saccharinum | reverse complement strand
TCTCTCTCTCTCTCTCTCTCTCTCTCTCTCTCCCTAACACACACACACACACACACACGCATACACACAGGAAAGATTATATATATATATATATATATATATATATAGGGAGAGAGAAAGAGAGAGAGAGAGAGGATTGTTATTGGCAGTTATTTGTGTTCACAGCAGGTGGATAATTTGATCTCAAATATACTAGAAAAGTAAAATAGAACAGTAAGTCTTTTATTTTTGCTGTCCTTCTGATGAATTTAATTATATTTATCAATTTTAGGCAACTTTGACTCATCTCCGGATAGGGTAGGTTAGGGGAAGCAAGTCGGTAGGATATAGTTTGAAGGATTGTAACATTTTGCCGGGTGTGAGTGAAGAAATCTCTGGGAAAAACCTCAGTCAGTATGGCAGTTGGGATCTACCCGAGGGCCTTCGGAAAGTAAAACCAACAACACTCTACCAAATCAACAACGTTGTTATCAAGCTTGTTTATTACTGTGTGCTAAGAACCAATGTAAGACAATGGCAAACCACCTTTAGTTCACCTTGTCCAGGGATTTTCGGGCAGAAAACCCATCATCATCATCATCAAAAATTGTCAAATTTTATATTAGAAGTGGCAAGAATACATTGCATGGAAATTGTAATAGTTGAGAATTATGATTCCATGTCAATATTATAGATTTCTGATTAAAAACTAATTGTGTTGTTTGCTATACTGGTAATAAGGAAAGTATAGAGTCCTGTCATCCGTTTTGCCCGCCTTCCAAGAAGAAAGGAAACCCGCTGTATTGGATACTTAACCAAACGTCATACACACTGTTGCCATATGTTATTTCCTCACTGGGCTGCGTTGTAGTTCAGTCGCACGAGAAAGCTGTCTTCACTCCTGAACAACGTCAAAGAAAGCTTCTTTTTTTCTCTCCGCTTGCGCTGTGGGAAGGAAAGTTGACCAACATCGTAACTGCCCCTCCGCTCTCTCCGCTCTAGTTCGTTTCCTCTCGCGTCTTCACCCTGATGTATTCTTTCATTGGGTATACTTTAGTTTCTGAGTGACTGTGATTATTGGTAGTGGTGCCAGCTATATGTGCATACATTTCTCTCAAAGAACGTACTGGTAGTAAGTCGTAAAGAGTACTAAGTAAGGTATTCGCATAATAAAAACTTTAGGTGAACTGTATTGTGTATGAGACATTTCAGTATATTTTTATTTCGGTCCATTTAGATTATAATTTAGAGTATTAGTGCTTCCAGGAACCTACATGCCCCAGGCGGGATTCGAACCCACGACCTTGTAGACACTGGCTAATAGCTCAGACCCTTCGACTACCTCAGGCGGCAGTATTCAAATGATCCTAGTTTATAAGACAGATTCAAATGTCTCTCTGATTGGAGCATTTAACGTAAGTTAGATGTTATCATTTACGCTATATACACTACGTGAAGGATGTGTATACCCAGCAATAGAAACATAATCTTAAGAAGAAAAAAAATATTACCAAATATATTGCAATAATCTCATTAACTAAAGTTATATTATTTTAAGCACGTAACATTTTTCTAACCTATTGTATAATATTGGTAACTATGTGTCATTAAAATATATTTCTCTTTACAAAGTTCAAAGGTTAATGAATTGTGTGTTAACGTAACACATACGTCAATATTGTTAATTCAGCACATACGGTACGTACATATTGTTTACAAATTGATATTTTATTTACATTCGTAAATATTATTTGTTTTGATGACGTCATGTGGGTTTTGAATGTGGTTTCATCCACCAACAACCCGTCTGCTTCAGCTCCGTAAAGTGTACGTACCTATCTGTACAACAAATCCATCCTCTCTCTTCCGTCACAATGCAAGGCGTGGCTGGCATAAGAGGCGAACAGAAAAAAACCACTTCGCTTCAAAGGAGCGCATGCGCAGGATATGAGAGAATCGGCGCACACTTAGATTGGTGTATATAATACCAACCGATGAATCGATCAAGCTCAGATACTAGACTTTCCCGCGTTACACAGCTTGTAACAAGCGCGCGTATTCTGAGAACTGTTTTAAGCTACTTTTCTCCATCATCTTTACTTTTATTGCTATATATTCAAGCAGAGAAAAGCAAAAATAAAATTCAGCCAATAGGAAAACAAAGTAAACATCCTTATGCGTATGCTTAGCTGTGAACATTTCGTGTATTTCGTGTTGCATAAGTTACCGGATACTCGTATTGTTCTTTTTGTTCTAACTCGGCAACCCGGTGAGTGTCTGTGAATTGATTTCGGAAAGCCAGGACATCAACAGGTTGTCTCAGAGAGAGAGAGATAACCACCTGTGCAGAGTTGAAACATGTGCTTATCAGTTCATGATGAAACTTTCCAGTTTGTTTGAAATTCATTTTTTGAACTGTGTTTCTATATTCGTCCTCTCATCATAAAAAAAAAAAAAAATTCTATGAAGAAGTAGCCAAAAAGGACAGTGAGAAGCTAAGTTTAATATCGTAATTTCCATTGAACTAAACTAGACATCCTGGAGGTTTCCCACGTACTGACAGTTCTGGGGGAGGGGGAAAAACTGAATCAGGATATTTATAGAGGTGGCATGGCCACCACTTCGTTACACCTACCCGCCTCCGGGAATCACTTTGAAGATCTTTTTCCAGCCACTTTCAAAGACTTTTTCTCGGATATTTGTAACGAAGATCTTATCTTTCTGGAAACAAAGCATATTCCTGTAGACGAAAACCATCACCGTTTCAACTCCACGAATATGATGGAAGAAAGGCGTCCAAGCAAGAAGCGAAGGCCCAGAGGGACTCCAGAAAGAAGATCACTCAAAGAACACAGAAGTTCTGTGTCATCCATTCAACAACAACAACAAGCGCCTTCGTCTCCCTCTCTAGTCCACCAAGACAGCATCTTTGACGAATCCCCTAGTTCAAGAAGGAGTAGCAGACATTCTGAGTTTACAGAGGAAGATTCCACTAGTCTTATCCCACAACAAATTCCGACAATTACATCTAATTCCACCGTCTCAAGAAGAAGGTCATCTTCCATTGCTGTGCCACGAAGACCACCAGACTTGAATCGGTTTCTGTCAGAGACGTATGACTGGCAACAACGCCGAAATCTTAGTCCTAGCCCTGCAGGTAGTTTCAAAATTAAAAGTCCTAATAGAAATTTGTCCACTTCTCCACGCCGAGAATCCGGAAGTCCAGTTTTGGCCTCATCACCAAGAGGACGTTCCCCATTTGATACGGAACGACCAGCTGATCCTTTTCGACCAAGAACTTCTTCGATGCCAGCAGTCTCCAGGCAAAGGGTGAGTAGAAAGCTAAGTTTTGGTGTTTCTTCTGTAAATTTGATTTGATTCGATTTAATGTGATTTGACACAAAACTACCATATTCTCTAGAAAGAAACCTTAGATCTTAATAGGAACAAAATATGACACTTTTATGTCGCATATATTTCGGGTTATATATAAAATATTGCATGGAACTTTCTTTATTCGTAAATGTTAGTTGTATTCCTTGGATTCTGGAGTCAACAATTAATATTCAACAGTTGAAATATTTCTGCAATATTTTGGAAACATATTATGAACTATTTGCCAAGTAATGTACTGCTTATGAGTTTTTTTGTAAGTTTCCTGCTCAAAATATTCGTTCGATAAATATATGGCTGTCATAAATAAAGTTTTTATCATGGGAGAAAGGAAAATAACGTAAATTTTAAGGCACCAGTCCGCCATTCGCTTGGTGTAACTGAAAATAATTTCAGTCGGAATGGACGGTAGGAAAGAGATTTAAACCAGTTACGTCCTCCCATTCATAATAGTATTAGTTCGCGCCTTTTGACACTAAACCTCGGTGGATCTGATTAACACTTTCTTGTTTTGCCTGTTGTATCCCTCCTAATGAAATCCGTTTCTCTGCAGTAACGCTACATTTTCCAGTATGGTTCTTAATTGTACTCTACACGAACATCTGGACTCATTGTGCCCTACAAGTTTCTAAAAGAATGTAGGGACTGTACCTGTATCTTGTAATGAAAAGCAAACGTTCTTTAGTCTAGAATAAAACACATTAATCATTGGAATACTTTTTCCAGTCATCTACTAAAGAAATGTAATACCTAAGGGAAAGTAGCGACAGACGGTTCAAATAATTTATAGATTTGATTTCGAAATACATTCAGAAATTATTGATTTATTTTCTCCTCAGTTCAAACAGCGAATTATAAGTAAATACTCTTTCTAATTGAATAAGATCAAGTCTATGTCCTGTTGTTCTTTAACATATGGTACACACACCCAGCCCAGGTGTGGCTCAATCATTTACATTGCGGATCTTCGGAGTCAAGGAACACGCCGGTTCGAGTTCCACATTGTGACTGAGGTTTCCTAATTTCCTTTTTTTACTGCGCGAATGGCGGAATGGTATCTCCACTAAGACACTAAGTGTTATCTTCCTCACCCCTGAGCAACGAAAGAGCTATCGTGGAAAATTTGGCAGTTCAGTTAATAAAGGAACATTTTCTGAAAATTCTGCTGAGAAAACACGGAAACAGCTGAAGATGCCTGAAAATTCAAAAGTTTTAATGTTCACTACAATTTGATTCTTGCTTGTTGTATGTATCATTTAGGCCAACCAAATAATTATTTTTTTTAAAAAAAAAAAGCTTAGAGGAAAACGACAGTTATCTCTTTATCAGTCTGTATGTTACTTATACAAATCTACATACCTTCATTATTTTCCACCAAATTTTTATACATGTTTCCTAGTTACTAGGCAAGGTTTTCAGGTCCGGTATTGCCCCCGAGTTATCAGTGTTGCCATCTTTTTTTTAAAAAAATCCACTTTTTTAAAAGCTTCAATACAGTTGGACGTATCAGCACCAAACTTAACTAAACATTACTTACCAACAATCGAAAATAACTTTCGGTGTCCCAGTCCCCAACCATTTCAGTCAGTGTTACCAACCCATTACAAAGCTCAAGTTATACAAATGCTTTTAATAGTATAAACCTATACGCGTACATTGATTTATATCGTATTTTGTGTTCGTATGCATTAGGTACTGGATCTGGTCCTAGAGGTACTCGATGCGGCCCAGTTGTCACTGTTCCTAAACATTTATTTTTAAATATAATTTTTCAAATTGCTTCCATTGGATATATATATAACAACACAAAATATCAGGCCATTATCGGTCCGATGCTGGGTCAGTACCAACTAATGTTGATCAAGGTTGGTCCAGCGTTGGGCCGACATTGGCCCGCAATCTTGTGCGGCTAGGGTTAGTAAACTTTGTATTTAGGTTGCAACAGGACATAGAGGTACTTCGGGAGCACCGCAGTCACCGAAGTCGTCAGTGTTGCCAACCAGTTTATAAATAATGATGTTCTAAATTGTTTCCATACTGTTGGACGTATACACATTAATTTGGTATTTAAATAATAATTGAGAAGAGGTCATATAGGTGCTCCGTGAGCCACAGTTGTCATCAGTGTGTGTACCAAAGTGCACAGTTACCAGTAATGCGCGAACAATCAAAAATGGCAACTGCCAACACTGCGAAATCAAAGCATTTCTCAACAAAACCCAAGAAAAACTTTCGTCTTGATTTCATATCACGAACACGTGTGTAAAATTTGTCGATTTCCGCCCGGAATATTGTGCATATGCATTTCCTGGAGGAGTTAACATTTTCATTTGTTAATGAATTGCGTATTAACAAATCATAGGTTAAATTCCTTACATTTTGCAATTTTGATATAAATTGGATTTTTTTTATAATAGCCTGAAATGATCTGAACTGTAATTGGAGTTGTCATCGAAAGTACAACTTTTCAAAGCTGGCGCCCGAACAGTCTCATGAACTACTAATCGTATACTATTATAAAGGTTTTCTACAGTTAACTCAATGTTACGAACAAGTTGTTCAGTACACATTTACCCAGGCGTTCTAAACCTCCTAAACGCACTATTTCACTTGTTGAACTTTTTTTTTTTTAAGTTGAGTCATGGGTGTATTATCATCGCAGCACGGATTCTGGCAGATCCGCCAGCAGTGTGGGGTGCCACCCTAGATTCTCTCGAGCAAACCCCACAATTTTAAACAACTTACGGTGAAAACCTGATAGGAACCCTGCAAAACTACTTACACCCCTCAAAATTTTGTCTTTTCACCACCGGAAACTAATACCTCTGGAAGAAACCCTATCTCGCACCCATTACATGTCATTAACCAAATTTTATCGTCGCGGACTTCGGAATGGCAACAAGCAAGGACCTGGGTTCGAATCCCCGGGAACCGTCCTGACTGAGATTCTCTTCGTTTTCCCTCAGATTCACCATACGAATGCCGGGGTGGTACCATAAGTAAGACCCTTGTCGATGCCTTCCCTATCTTGGCATGAGCTAAAGCTGCCTTAAGGCCGTAAATAAATTCAATTATAGCACTATAAGGGTAACAATAATCGCGCGTTTTGGATTACAAACCTCTTAAAAGCAAGGACCTTAGATCAAACAGCCCTTAAGTCAAAGAAAAAAATATTAGGACATTCTACGGCCACTATTCTACACAAAATACTCCATATACTAATGCAATATCTGTTCAAGGTGAAAATATTTATGAGTGATCACTCATGAACACACCTCGTATAGCATGGATATATATATACAGGGTGTATCTTACTATGTGAGACAAACTTCACTGATGAATTCCTGACACCAAAATAACGTCATAAGAACATGGGTTCTATTCTGCTTCGTTTCCAAAATTCAGGGTTTCCAACTTCGAGCATGCAATTTACCCCTTGATGTTAATAATTCACGATAAATCAGAAACGAGATACGAATGGAAAATATTGTTTATGGGAGTAATTTGAATCAATATTGTGCATATTGAAAGGCAAAAGTTCACGTTTTCTGATTGTCAGTGTTGCCAACCTTATGTAAAAGTTTTTTTTATGGGCTAAGCCAGTTTATTGCATAGTTGATATTCTTGCGTGATGACGAACATTGCATTTGATGCAAGGCATGTAGTGTTGCCAATTAAGGATGACAGAAGATTAAATAAAATGCCTTGAATATAATTGAATCACACGATTACAATTAATAAGAACGAAGGAGTAATAATAAAGGGAAAAATATCAACGATGGGTACAGTTTTCAGGCGGAAAGGTTAAGAGTATGTGCGGACTCTTGCCCTCCCATTGCCTTAGTTAGTTTGACTCCTCTTAACTGTCAGTACTAAACAGCGAACCTTCTTTGAGCCATTCCATGGTTTGATTATTATAATAAGCTTTGCTCTCCCATAAACACAACCAGTATATAGAACGCCTTAAAAATGTTATTATAATACGAATGGCTTTTTTCACTCAGTGTTGCCAACTGCCCGAAAAGATCAGTGGGTAATCTTGCCCGACCGCGTCTTCTTTCCCTCCTTCAACATGTGTTCGTAATCTCCTTTCAATGGAAATATATTTATAAAATCTCAGTTTGTATGGACCTTTTTAGTTACTAATGACTTCAACTAGTTTCTATTATACTTTGAAAATGACAAACATTTATGTTCCAAGCAGGATTGAAAACCACAACCTCGTGGTTAAAAGTCCAGAGCCTAGTGTCCTTGACCATCGAGATTTTCAAGTTTAGTTGCGTGAAAAAAAAGGACGATTTGCATAATACTGCTTCACCATATTTATAAAACAATTATAATACGGTACATCGTAAATTTATTAAATCTATATGAGTTTATCTTCAATATGTAACAACAAGAAACTTTGTCAAGATAGTGGTTAATATTTTATTTGAAGCAAAATTTGGAAACTGAATCTTCAAATAACGCGCATTTTGTATTATGGTGAATCTGTTTCATGCCATTGTAGCGAAAGAACACAATTGCAAAATGACTGAAATGAACAATAATATTCCAGCATGGGCAAGAGTCCTCTGTTGACCTGAAATTGAAAAATATTTGCTTAACATTAAAGATTCACGTTGTCAGGAGATTACGGTGTTGCAACTCTCCTTTATCACCTATTATAATGCTACCGACTAGTTTATGACTTCCTCTAAGACCATAAAGGATTTTCTTAATTATCTTTAATTACTTCCACGTAATAATATTAAGATGTATCACGATATAATTGTTCACCATCAACTTGTTTTGAGTAGCAGAAGTAACGGGAGCAGGGTTGCTAGCCGTCCTAATTTTGTCAGTATTATGGTATAATACATTAATCTACATGCATAACAAAGTAGGTCCCTACGTTCAATGAGTCAGTGGCGAATACAGATTTCTCGTAAGGAGGGGGTGCAGGTAGAATACACCGGCGACATTTTCGATATTTTTTGTTAAGTGAATCATTTAACTAAACATTTTTCACATTTGATATTCCTAAGTTTCATGGAGTATGATAATAGTATCCTCCAAAATATATATTTCTGGATAAATTTATCCGGGGATCAATGGAATCTTTTTCTGATATAAATTGTTGAAATAATACTATATTTAAAAAAAATATACTTTCCAACGAGGGAGAGGCGCGCACACCCCCTCTGGATTCGCCACTAGGCCGAGTTATTTGGATGAATTTTGTAGGGGAATCTCCCGCCTTTTTTTTTTTAAAGCTTGCAACCCTAACTATAAGTACGCAAACTTGTAACGCAGGTTTGTAAGTAAAGTTAAAATCAAAACTAAATTCTGTTAGAAAGGCCACCTTTCAGTAAACCTAAAGGCAAAATCAAACTGATTACTTGCATTAAAGACAATCGTAGAAGTCTTAAGACCGTAAAAGAACCTTCAAAATGTATTGAATATATCTCTATAGTAGTGGTTTTCAACAGACGGTCCGCGAAACCATTGTACCGGTCCTTGTCAAACGAATACATTTCATTATTTAAAATTTATTTTGTAGATTTCTACAGTTTAGAATCGAGATTAAAGTTTTTAATCCCTTTTTTTAATACAACTAAAATCTGACAATGTGCAGGCATCCTTTAAACTTCAAATAAACTTCTAACTTACTGTTAGCTTCCCGGTCCTTGAAAGTTTCTCCCTGTAGTTTGCTGGTCCGTGAATATTAAAAGGTTGAGAAACACTGCTCTATAGTATTCTTAAGTAAATGGGAGGAGACGTCATAATACCTGTACTATTATGACTTCACGCTTCCTCAAACATAGACAGAAGAGGTGGGCGATATTCGCCTGCATTTTGAACTCAAAAATACCAATGTTAAGCTCTACAGTATAGTTTATTGAAAACCACAGGCCTTACGCTGAATTACTCTAGTCCTTATACATTATCTAATCCTCTAAGATAAAATATGATGACAGTAAATATTATTAACCGAAAGACTCGGAAAATTTTCTAAAAAAAAAAATAAGAAAATTGTTTGCGTATGCAAATACTTAATTGTGGCACATAAATCTAATCTTTGTTAACGCAGTAAACTATAAACCTTCTTCCCTCCATTTAACAGCCATCCCAAACTACGAAAGAGACTTAGTTCTTTAAGTGACTATAAGAGCATTTCATTAAAGACGGGACAATTTATTTTACAAGTGATCGTACTCTGTATACATTCTGTTGAAGGTACAGATTTTGTAAAGATGACTGCCTCTATAGAAAGAGATTTGAATCTATATTTTTTTAAAAAAAATAAACATGATGTACAGTAACTTTAATAACTAGGTTTACTGCTATTTTTCTCAATACAATGCTACGTGAATGATTATTTAATTTGAAAGTGAAACTGTCATATCGCTACTATTACACATTTTCCTCGGTGTGATTAATTAATTGATAGAACGAAGAAATGAACCTGAAAGCTGTTGTAATTGTTTTAGCTTTCGTGATTCAAATTAACCTTCTATCCTACACGTGTAAAAGATGATAGTATCTAACCACACTTTTAAAGAAAGCTGATAACAGAAGTAGAACAATATACACACACACATGCAATATCTCACTTATGAAGTTACCTGTCTTATCGTCTACATCTTGTGTTCAACTGAGTAAGCATAAACTACTACATGGACTCATTAATGTTCTGTTATTTTATTATGCAGATTAGGACATAACTTGTGCATGAAATATGAGACAGACAGAGTTGTGAGAGTAATATCTCTTGTATTTATTTCTTATAATTATGGCTAGGAAAGTATCTCTTATGGTCGTAAACATTTAGTGAGTAAGAAAAGAGTATAATTCCCCAAACGTTGAGCGATGTAGGGTCAATTAACTTCAGTTCATATGCAACAAAATTTCTAATGGACTTGTGTGCTTTGGCTCGTTTGCTTCTCAAATGACGTTGAAACACGTACATTGTTTTGCGAAAGATGTTATGGTCATCATAAGATAGGTATGAATATTTTTTTAAAATTATGCATTTTTAATTTAGTCAAGCAATGTTTCACTACACTTTCTACTTTTACAAGATTTAAAAGGTCGATTGCTCGGAAATGAAGCTTTTGCTGATTGCTGTTAACATATATATATATATATATATATATATAAATAGATAAATATACGTGAGTGCACCTTTCGTACTATATATATATATTGTCAGATTTTCAGGCGTAAAACATTTTGTGGTACAAAAATTGGAATACGTGTTTATGTATATGTCAGTATGTGTGTGTAGTGGTGGTGGGATATACGGGAGTGCATAGTTGGAGGAGATAATTACACGTGAGTGCACCTTTCGTACTTTGCATTGCAAATTTCTTCTCTCGTTCAACTATAAAATCCAACCGACATGCACAGGTATTTGTGGTCAACTTTTTAGTCTTGTTTTGTTTATAACTAATGAATTATTCAGTACTAAAAGGTCATACCAAGATGGCGGAGTGATCTACATCGTTAATCATCAAAACTTGAGTTCCACAAAGTTTCCAGTTTGTGTTGATGCTATGTCTGAACGGAAATGAGTACAAATTTACCATCCTAAACAAAACAAAATTTTTCTTAAGCAAGATAAAGGTTGTATGAGAGTAAAATACCAGCTAATATAAATCAGTTTCTATAACACCTGACCTATAGAGTTCTGGCATGATGTGTATGTAACAGGGTATTTTTGAGATCGAGAATGGTCATGTGTTTTATATCTCTAAGATACATTTTCACTTTTCTTTCCTCTTTTACAGGCAACGCCCTTTCCCATTTCTCTTTTCTTCCTCCGTATCAGGCCACGCCGTTCCCCCTGTCAGTTTGCCAAGCCACGCCCTTCTTTCCATTCAGTTTTCCAAGCCACGCTCTTGTTTCCTTTCACTTTTCCTTCCTCTTTTTAAAGCCACGCCCTTCTTCTCTTTCACTTTTCCTTTGTCTTTCTCAGGCCAAGATCTTTCTCTCTAACTTTTACGTTCTTATTCTCTTGCTCTTCCTCTCCTTCCCTTTCACTTTTTCAATTGCTTCTTCATCTTTTCTGCATCGTGGTTAATTCCTATAGCTCTGTCCTGAATTTCTTCTCATGCTTTATTCTTCATCCTTCGCTTTTCCTTTATCTTTTCCATGTCACGCCCTTTTCCTTTTCACTTTTTCTTCAACTTTTACAGGTCGCGCCTTTCTTCCTTTTCACTTTTACAAGCCACGTCTCTGCTCACATTTCTTTCCTCTTTCCAAGGCCACGCCCTTCTTCCATGTTATTTTCATATCATGCCCTTTTTTCTATTTTCCATTTAATTTTTTATGTCATGCTCTCCTTAGCTTTCACTTTTCATTCCTCTTCCAAAGACAACGCTCTTCTTCATATTTACTTTTCAAGTCACGCTATTCTTTCAGTCACGCCAGAATTTAGCTTTTCCTCTCTCAACCATAATTACAATTGCATTCCTTAGTTTACAATTTCGCAAAACCAATTTTTTTTTCTTTCTTCCCTCTTTTCTTGCAGAGTCCATGTTCCGTGTAACATAATACTCCATACGAAACATTGAATCAGTCTTTCACTCAATGTTTCGTTTATTGATTCACTGAAAAGATAATTTCTTCTAAATGGATCTCTGTTTCGCCAATACTATTTTCACCCTTTATCTATTTTACACATTTCTTATCCTCAGTTATAGTTAGGGCCGTATTTTTATATTTTAATCTATTTTATTCCTGACTTGTTAACATCACTACTGTAATCTATATTTTCGTTCCATTCATTCCATATTCAAATATATGAATTCTTCAGGTCCTAAAACGGCTAAAATAAATTAGAACTTAAAAAAGAGGCTACATTGAACATTTCAGAAACAAAATGACATTCATACATAAAAACTCCTACTGTTAATAGGAAAAAAGTGCACGAATGTGCATTTCTTTTCAACTTTCTTTCAATCTTTGCTGTTTTCTTATTTTTCGTTCGGTTTGAACCGAAGTTACCTAAAGGCCTTAAATAAATTGATTTTTTTGTTGGGTGTGTGGAGGTCTAGCAGACTTTTTGATGGAAGGCATGTACCGCGCAGCTGGTCATTGCATGGTGCAGTAAATTGTTTGTGTTAACAAAGTAAAAACTATTCATTTTGACACAATTTAACAACAACAACAAAAATGATGTGTTGTTGCTGTGATCCAACAATTGTTAACATATCAATTAAAATGTGTTTCCAATTTAAATATATTTGCAACTTATTTAATTTTAATACAAATATTTATGGGTGTAAAATTTTTCATACATGTATGGTAGAAAAAATATCATAAAATGGACTAAACCAACGCTTTATAAAGCACTAGTTGAACAGAGCTTCGCTACCTCGCTCATAATTGATAGTCATGTCAATTTTTACCACTTGAAGGTAGTCAACCCGTCGGTCAGCATTGTAGTGTGGGTTGCCGCATACTCTGCAATTAAATGTCTCCATCCGCAATTGGAATTGATTGGATAATTAGATGGTCGATTATCCCTGAAGATAATAATTTTAGACTCAAACTAATATGTTAACTTGTCAGACGTTTCTATTGTCTGATCATGTGCGAAAAATCATTGCAATTGGTCAAGCACATTTTGCGTGATGACACAAACACTGTCATTTAAATATATCATGGAAGAAAGGCAGTTCTTCGAGTGACACTGGCAAATGGCACTGTTAGCGGCACTCTATGTATACAGCTAGTTTCGGATCTAGCGAATTATAAGCCCGATTTTGATGCTTTAACTTGCATTTGAAAGCTCTTTCTCATAATAAGACACAGAAAAAAATGTCCGAGAAATTTTTTCTTTTTCCGAGAAATTTTCCTCCACCTGACAACACTAAGCTAAAGTGTTTAGAAGTTTTGTTTCTACGTTGAAAATTCACAATTTGACTCAATTCTAGTTTCGCGATGTATGTACTTTTTAACTATGAACACTTCTGAAGTATTCTCTTTATATATGGATAGCTAAATATGATTGAAGCAAGAATTAAAATTACATTTTAAACATTATTTACATCTATCAACAAAGGAACATAACTTACCCAGAATAGGACGTAGAAGAATAAGTGTTAAAGAAATATGAACAAGCTTTTTTTAAAAAATTATGTTATACCAAATCCAAACTTTGATTACAATCGTTTAAGTACCTTGACTCATCTAGCGGGTTTATGCTAGTTATGTACTTATTTATGTCATGGTTGTAAAAGAAGTTAGACCTCTAATTCTACTAACAATTACAAAGCCTATGGTCCCTTGATAGCATTATAAACACGCAAGCATTATTGTTTTATAAAACAGGCTGGCAACACTGAAGTATTCACGAATCAAGATTGTTTCGCTAGTCTAGCTAAGACCTTTCGAACGACACTTCATACATGTTTCTACATTTTATGGTTCATGAGATATATTTTTATATCATGGGCTGGCAATACTGACAACGAGATTCCCGGGAAGCGAGAACATCCGCAGTATACTTCTATTATATCATACAATGCTTATGCCAAGTTTAGTGCTGCTATGACTAAAATAATGGAATATGAAACAAAGGAAAGGCTGGCAACACTGGTAAGTGGGTTACTTGGTAACATAGACCTTGCCAGTGTTTTTGTATTATATCGAATAATGTTTATACCAACTTTGACGCAGCTAGGTTTAACTGAATGGGAGCAAATTAAACAACTGAATTTTTAGCAAATGGGCTGGCAACACTAAACCACTGCGCTAATCAATGTCTTTCCGACACCTGAAGCATTTCTCTACACCTTATAGTTCCTGAGATTTTATTTTTGGACGCGGACGGACAGACCGAAAGACGGACATCTTGAGCGGGATTATAAGGTCCCTTTAGTTACAGCTTCGCAATCAAGGGACCTAAGAAGATGAGAAATGCTGGTGAAAAGTAAAATATGTAAGAAAGATTCAAACAGGGGTGTGCTAGAGGGAGCTTGCGCGATACCATTGTTAATATTTATGTTTGTTCGGGGCCTTGTATTAAAATTGCTAGCGAGGAAAATTCAGTACAATGAACGTACTTTTTCTAATTTAAGTAAGTCCTGTAACAATCATTTTATTTCTCACATAATTCCCATTATTGAGTATGAGCACGATACGCCACTGTTCAATCACTGTGCAATAACATTGCCACCAATAATATATCGCTATATATATGTACCGCAATGTGTAATAAATCGCTATGTACCACCCTGTGTTTGTTAGGTGATTTTTTTCCATCGTTTAGTAACTGAAGGAATTCCAAAGCCCTTTGTTAAATTAGTTGGAGCCCTGGATTCTGACCTTGGTTCCTCTAGCTTCGTTTCTTCTCTCCAAACGATATCCAAAAATACTTATTGATAGAGTACGATGTGTTTGAATCTCTTTCTCTATTTAATATACACAGAATTTAACAGTTGACAGAAAGTGTTACTCTATTATGCTTTAAAATGGATGTTGGTTATATAAGAGTTTTTTTCCTCTAATGAAATAAAGATAAAAAAAAATAATGCATGGGTTTCAATGAAGTCTGAAATGGCGGAGAACTTGACAGAAAATTTCACTGGAAGGAAGACGTAAGTTTTGCTCTTGACATGGTAATAAATCACTGTCACCCGGTAGCTGAAAACATTTACGTCATACGTAAACATTTCTGGAATTTTCTTGGAAATATTGATGAGCGTCCTGTCTGTTTCTTCTAGACTTACCTCACTCATTCCAGTAGGTTTATTTAAAGTCATAACAATTGGAATTGATTTGTGAAAAGTTAGAAAAATTAATTAACAAATAGTAGAAAGTAATATAAAAATTATTAACATTAAAAATTAATTGAAAATTAAAATTAATAACTAATTTAAAAAAAATAACTTAAATAGCAAATTCCAGACTGTTTTTTAACTGTCAAAATTTCTGAACATAAAAGGCAAACGTTTTTAATAAGAAAGGAAAAATATTTATTACCAATTAAGATATACAGATTCGTCCGATTTAAGAACGACGGTTTTGCTCTTACACAATTTCATCACACACAATATGAATCTATAAAAGGGGTAAACAAAGTTTCTTAGTTCTTTAAAACATTAACTAAATCCAACAAAGACAGGGAAATCTTGGACACTCAGATTCATAGTATTTTGTCAGCGCAAACCTTTTTAAGTCTAAAAGTTTATTCTCAATTACAAACCAACAAAGATCAACGCAGATTTTTGAAAGGAATATTTACATCTTTGAATTATTATGTTCATTGGGCCAATTGGATAGCGAACCACCTTACAGAAGTTTGCCAACGGCCACTTTTTATGGATATGAATATACAATATTCTTGTGAAACAAACCCTCCAATTCGAGCATAGCTAATGTAAAAAAAATATATACCATATATTTTCTACCAATAAGCACAATTACTAATAACCAAATAATGCTGTAGATATGCAATGCTGAAACTTAGCCACTGTGGTTTAGCCGTTGTGGTCAGGAATTGGGAGGCAACGGTGTTTGAGTCCTCCTGCCTCTTCCGGCCATGATGAGTAAGATGTTTTTCGATTTATTGCCCCCAGAAGAGTGCTCGCCGTGGGACAATATATCTCTGATTTGAGACGGGCATGAGACGTTGCCACTCATCATTGAAAATTAACTCCAACTAAAATGATCAAATAGAGTACCAGAGTGACCTTGGTACTCCTGGGCGTCTTAGGAAGGTAAAGGCAGTTGAACGTGGGACTAACCACCCCACCTCATTCGTACCGTAGGTCGAGAATATGTGGAATACTACCTCCACATTCCCCATGCGCCGTTTGAGGACAGTTTTACCTTTACCTTATTTTACAATTACCTAAACCAGCTCTACGACTTACGAAACTCACAAGTTCATTGCCACAGTAACAAACGCTCGCCTTTGGATTTTATCCTGGACAACATCAAGCAAGTTTTGATTACGAAAACTGCTTCAAGATCAATTCTGATATTTTCCTCCCAACAACGTCTCGGTATTCCCAATGGTCTCTTTCCCTCCGGCTTACCAACCACGATGGTATATAATCTACGTCTTTCTCACATCCGAATTGCATGACCTTCCCATTTTAGCGTTCTTATACCTATGAGCGGATATACCTATGTGATATGCGGCAATGCTACATATGTTTCCCAAGCATTTAAACTTATATTCTTTATGATTCATTCTTATTTGTAATATTTCTTCTTCATTCACCCTGTGTGTTTTGACTTTATAGTTTCTTCTCTACGTTCATCTACAGGTCTACCTTTCCGCAGACTTTTCTACTGGTGCATCGGTGTTACCTTGTAGTGCTTCTATTCCATCCTTTATTACATCTACATTCAGTTCAATCCATTTAATATTAGTCCCTTTCGAAATGAGAATCTCATTTTCTAAACCAAAGACAAAAGGTAGTGGGGACAAACCACTTCCTTGTTTCAATCCGTTGCGAATCTTGAAACTAACTGACGTATTATGACCGACATTGAAATAATAGTGCAAACTTTAGAAGGTGTTTTGTTTGCATGAAAATAAGAAAACAGTTTTTCTTAAAAGAAAAAAAAACATGTCTAGTTTCGAAGCTACAGGAGCTGACAGTTATCAGAAATGACGTCATATATAGACAGATAATGACGTAAGCGGTGTTGGCTTAGCAAATCACGTTTGAATTAGTACTAAATACATTTGTTTAAGTAACGTTTATGATTGTCGAATGCAGTTTAGACGAAACATCTATGTTTACCCTTTTAAACCATTACTTCGAACGTGATTTGTAATCCGAGATCGTTTACGCCATTACATATCGAGATATGACGATGCCACTGTAACTTTGAGCTCATATTGTTCCGAAATTACGCATAATGTTGAATTCCTACAAAGGAACATTTTTGTTTTGATGTAAATTCGCTCCCGAAGTTCGCGCCCTTATTTCAGGGACGCCCTGTATCCATTTTACTTAAGTATGCATTCTATGTATAAGCACGTATACCATAAATTAAAGGAGGTCAGTCGTAGTAGTATGATCGATTGTGAAATACGATTAAGATTGTAGAAATTGAATTTTCAATTTATTTATGGCCTTTTAGGAATCTCAGGCTACGATACCGAACACGTTGTGGGCACCAGTCGAACTTAAATCAGCAACTTTTTTTTTTTGTCAACAGAAGAGAAAACAGAAGACCCATCTTCTAAGTTAAATCCTCTTAAACATTACCTATGAAGGCAACATGATGTTAAACACGTCAAAAGTAGGCCGTGTCACGGCTGGAGACCAATAGATAAGACTGCTACACGTATACTACACCTTTCTCCCCCCACTGCCACAGGAATAGAATGTAGGAAGATGCGTGGTTTCTTTTAAATTCTGCGTAGGTGAACCGGTAACGAAGTAGCTCAAAGGACGAATAAATGTTTTCGACATGTTTAGAATAAGAAATGAGTTTCTATCTACCAAAGTTCGTTTTACTTCAAACACACCACACCAGAATAAACCATGAAAGAGATATATCGTACCTTGGAAACAGAAGGTACTATGTCCACTTTTTGGCAAATTGGAGTTAACAATGAAGTCAAAGCTCTCGTACTGAAGGGCATCAAACTCAAAAATAATATCTCACAAAAGGACCTCCAAGTGGCTGGAAATGTCACAAATAAAATGAATGGAACTCCCAAAAGTAGAGGAAGTGGACATAGTACCTTCTGCTTCTAAGGTGACGATATTGTCTTTGCCAAATCAGGACTTACGTTTCAATTTGAATTTGGTTTATGGCTTTTTGGCATCTAAGGTTCATTGCAGGATAGTGGAGGGGAAAGGATGAGGAAAAGAGTCGGCCTGAATCTAAGTTGAAGGTACCGTTCCGGCATTCGTCTGTTGAGACTGATGAAAAGCCCTGTCGCAATGGGGAGTCACTGGTATCGAACCTGTCCAATGCGAAGTGACTTTATGAACTTTTGACTTAATGAGTTTTTGTAGACTTAATTAATTGAATTTGAAGAGCAACGGGGAAAAAATAATAAAACTCCATTTTCCATCGATTTCGAATTGGTGGCCCTAAAATGGTACATATACTTTGCAATATACCTAGACTAGCTACATAGATGAGGATAGCAGCAGGCAGACCGAGATATGTGGAAGGAAAACGGGGGATGCCTTCATCCAGCAGTGGATAGAAAACGGCTGAATATAATGATGATGATACCTAGACTAATTATTGCTCACATCAAAAGAATGTTTAAAGAATTCAACGTGTTTTAGCGGGACTTCGAACTTTATTTTTCATTGTCTTGCCAAATAAGTCGAGATGGAGTTACATCGTTTTCCCCCTTTACCCTTCATTTATTTTATTGGCTGTTTTCATCTTTGAAGTACAAACTCGTTTCAAGATCTATTACAAAATAAGAAGTCCAGACCTACTCTACGATAATTTTTGGTGACAGAAACATGACGTAACTCAATACTATTAGCTGTCTAGAAATTTCCCTGACTTTAGGGTGTCCAAGAATTATGTCCGACGCATCTGAATTTCATTCCAAAACATATCTTAATAATTAGACCCTACCTCATAACTTTGGACATACATGTAAATTGAACTTATTCATCCTCCAATCAATTTATTCACTTAAATATCTACTTATTAGGATAGAATAGAATAGATTAGTAATTTATTCGCCTGTGAAGTGCATACAGCTCGTGACCTGTGATTCATAAGGCTCATCAATGTTGTGTAATAAATGGATTAAGTAGAATGTTATTAGAGAGAGATTAAACATATACAAACATACTAATATGGACATGGTTTAAAGGTAGTTATTTTTTTAATTACTGGAGTGGTAGTTCAGTGAATAGTATTTGTTTATAAATGAAAAGCAAGGAATTAATGCGCGAAGTCCTATACAATTATTTTCCGCCTGTTAAAATTATAATTATTTAAAATGTACTGACGCAATAAATTTGCGTATGTTACAATATTAAAATAACTTTACGGAACAGACCATTGTTGATTTAAGCGAAT
This sequence comes from Lepisma saccharinum, assembly GCA_022664845.1. NCBI lineage: Eukaryota > Metazoa > Arthropoda > Insecta > Zygentoma > Lepismatidae > Lepisma > Lepisma saccharinum. Next base: position 59,095 of record JAGDQP010005412.1, on the reverse strand, counting down.
AAAGCTTTTTAATCCTAACATGGCTTAATTAAAAGGAATATAAAAATGTAATACCAATAAAAGTAATTAAGTATTTGTTAACTTGAAAAGAGACAGAGCGGCAAATATGCAAAATGCCAATTGTTTAAACTTACCATTTTGTTAAAGTAAAAAATGCCTAGTGTCCAGTTTTGGAATCATAGAGTTAGGAAGAAAATAGAGAGAACATACATGACGTCACATGAAGCCAAATTACGGTTCATCGGCAGCCATCTTGTGTGACCTCATTAGAGTCCCTCTATACCGAGTACAGTGAGGATTGAATTTTTCGATAGGAGGATGAGTGCATCTCAGAGAGGCAATACTCGAAGAAGAAGGTCTCTAAATATGAGGCCTGTTAATATGGCCGAAATGCCTCGTCCCTTCCGTCTCTTGGCTTCATTCCCCTCGCCCAGAAAACAGCCTTAGCTCCCTCTATTTATATTCCTAACTCTATGTTTCGAATAGACCGAATATAGAGTCGCAAAATAATGTTTTGGTAACAGTTTAAAATCACTCTTTTAAGGGATTTTTAGTGGCGTTATTAGGGCCTATATACTTAAAACTAGCGTGGTGCTTGGTTAAGTAGATTTTACTTAGCAAGCATTATTAGAGTCCATTACCGATATTTTACGCAAATAATTATAACCTAAAGTCACATATAGTTGTTTTTAGCGTTACACCAGATTATTAGATTGCTGAGAAATACACTAATATTTACTAACTGCTCTAAATTACTTTTAAATTGTTTTGCGTTTTAAAATAAAGATTTTAAAACCTTCCTTTTTATTATTATTTTAACCAATATTTTGAAATTATTGTTTACTAAAGATACTGTACTGCATAATATGTATACAAATTAATAATAAAAATGCAAGGATGGAATTCATGAGAAAGGATATATAATTATACAAATTTGGATACACTAAAATCACTATAAATAATTACATAAGTCATCACTCAAATAATTATTAACAGTACTGTAACCCATATTTACCATCAAATTGAAAAGCTCAGATTTAAATGTATTTGTATTATCAATACTCTTTAGGTAATTCGGTAGTTTTTTGTACAATCTGGTACAAAACGAGTAAACACCAGTAGGCTATATATTACATGACATCTAGAATTACTATTTTCTATAGAAATTTTATGGTCCAAAGAAGTTTGGGAAAGTAAAACCAATTTCTAGTCAAGTCCAAAAATCACTATTTATAGTTACTTTTGACGCACAAAATAGTGGTAGTAACAAGGTTTATCTAAAGGTAGGGACACTAACCTTATTCTAGGATTCTGTTTTTTGTCTCTTAAAGCCAAGCCTAAAACTGAATTACACTTGAATGTATTGAAGACGACAATAAAGTTAAATGGAAAGTGCTTCCATCTTTTAGTAACTACGCTTTGCCTAACTTCGTATAAGAATTGCATACGTAGTACATGTTAGAACCCCATTTTCATTTAGACTGCTCATCTTAATTGAGTTTTCTCTTCACCAGTAGCGAATTTTGGGGATAGGCAAGGTAGACAGCGTCTACTCAAAATTTTATGATATAAAAATACATTTTTCTTCATTGGTAATGAATTTCTATGTGATTTGGAACTTTATTACCAAAATATTAGTCATTTGTTCCTTCAAGTAACATACAATCTATAATGTAAAAATATAAAAGATGTCATCTATAACATTGAAGAACATTCTAAAGGTTTGCAGTAGTTCAAAATTGCCGATTCTTTTTTTTGTTCACGTTGTATTTACGTCTGTCTGCTAAAGTAGGAGCAGAAGATATACACAAGCTGAGAGGCTCGACAGGAGAGACATTTGTGAAAACGTCTAGCTTCCCTGTGTATATGATATGGTTAGTCCAAGGATTTTAAAAATCTACTTCGCATCATTCTTACCGTCGCGCACTTTCCATGTAGACACGTCTCTCCTTATATTGTGTATATGCATGATTTTCTCGCAGCCAAACAACGAGCTAAAAATATTGGAATAATATTGGAGCTGAATAGAAACTACAGTATTTTAATCATAAAATATTTATCGTTGTAGACACTTCCTTGAGTGCTGGGTTATCCGAGACGATATGATAAAATGACAAAGAAGAAGTGAATTCTCTAAAAGAGAAAATGATTGGGAATGGAAAGGGGACTCCTACTGATTCACTCTTGTGTAACCATTTTGGACAATTTTAACTCAATCTAGGATATAATTTTTGAATATTTTAGAAATTATCGATATTAATTTAACTGATATTTTTTTTTTTTCTGCTGTGGATGTAGAAATTCGGCCATTGTCTTTCTTATACCGTCTACAAAACTGCCAGCGTTTTCCATTGCATATATAGAGACCTAATCTTTCTTCAGTTGACCTAGCTTTCTTGAAAACACCGTTAATTCTAGTCGTAATGGGAAAAAAAATGAAATTTTGACGAAATTTAAACTGGTGTACCAAAGCGTTTTCGAGTGTCTGCTACAAAATGAATATTGACATCCGCAGTAGTGAAAATAAAATTCTTGCACCAATCAAGTTGCTGGAGTTCATTGTAAACAATCAGCTCGGAACAGCTTTTTAACATATTTTAAAATTACCCAAGTCAACATTTGTCATTCATGGTATGTCAGCATCTACTAAAGGCAAATTAAAAAGAATCAACGCATGTTTTCAAATTCTTGACACATAAAAAATTGTATTATTGACAATAATTTCAATTGAAAAATATCTACGGTGGCCTTTACGACTGTCAGAGACCGTGATTCAAAAACAAAATGATGGCAATGTTGGCAAAATGAAGGTGGGAGTTCGCAACTTATTCAAACCTTTATGCCCTTTAGAGCAGCTTAAGGCTACAGGTCGTGATGACTATCATGTTGCTATTTTCTTGGAGGAGTGAGAAGATAGAAGTCAGAGAGCTTCTATTGAAGTTCCGATTCAGGCATTTTCCTGGAGGCGTGAGCGAGCCTTGAACCCGCACGCCTTCCCAGCGTTTTTCAAAATCATTGACCATAACTATTCGATCACAGGGGCTGGGTGTTTGGAAGAATTTAACTTAGGTAAGCAACTTGCATCCTTCTTCCGAAAATTTTAGCTGATTTTATTATTTTTTAATATTATATTTTCAGGAGAAAAATGTAGACGTTTTCATAGTTAGTTACTCAAGTTAGAGCTTGTGAACTACTTCGCCAAGTCAGTAGTAATCGTCTCAAGTGTGACACTGTTTCATAGTGGTTACTTCAAATTTACTTTGCCAAGCATTATCTTCGCGAAGCAACGTCAGTGCTTCTTGGTGAAGGAAATTGCTTGAAGTCACAGAAAGTTAATGATCTTTACCAGCGCTGCCAACTGCACCATATTCACACGGGACTATTAATTAAAATAATTTATTTGTTTATCAGAATTATATATAATTAGGCCAAAATGTTTCTCAACTGAAATAAATTGTAGGAATAATTGCATTTTAAATAATTTTGTCGGAAAATCTTCAAGAACTATAAACAATAATCGGTCATCAAGGACTAAAATGAAAAGATAGGTTGGCAATGGAAACAAGCGAAGTTTGAGCAGCGTGTTAGCAAGCCGCGTTTTCTTGACCGTTTACATTTACACAAAACATTATTCTCTGGCAGCTATATCGCGGAAACCGTGCAGTACATATCAAAAACAGTTGGTAATTTATTTAGTTAAAAGAAATTCAAAATATATTAAATCTAGGAAGAGCGATACGATGTTATCTTAGAAAAGGAAAGAGCTGGGAAGAAATAACCACGGAATATAATTCTGATTTAAGAATTGAATGCCCAGTAGGTAGTTATTTTCAGATTGTACTTTAATCCTGTTGTAAAGATATACTAATTGTTTTCTCCAATGTAAGATCATCAGTACCTAATTATAGTTTCCACAAAGAATTGCTTTAAACACCTAATATTATTTGATCAATGTTAGCGTCATCTGTGAAATTTCCAATTTTTCACCTTTTACTTTACTTTACTGCCCCCAAGAAGTGTAAAATTAACGGGAGAAATTTAACATTTTGGACGTAAAATATGGCCTTACTTTAGCTTACGTTGAGCGTGATTTCTCCGAACGAAGTAAGTCACAGGTTCATTAATCGGAATTATAGTAATGTTCCATATAAGCATTGAGACATATGCGCGAACAAAATTCTGAACGAAATAAATCACAGGTTCATGAAAAATTCGGAGTCATGGTAATGCTACGTCATAGTGATATGTTTATTTCCATATCGCCATTGATATTTTGCTACAAAAATGACGGACAGTATGTCGAGTGAGCGATGGTGAACGGAGACTTGTTAGAAAAAGACAGGTTAGACGTGTCTCGTTATACGCAATGCGCATCACTTTTAACAGACATCACCTATGACTACTCCATTTATGGTTCCAAATGGAATGCCCGACGCATTCTAAATAGACGCCTAATGGCTGCCTTACATTCAAGTTTGCGTTGCTGGTTTTGCGTGAGATTTGAGTGAATAGCCAATTGAAACAGGTGTCACACTTACCTTACAATAAAACACGCGTTTCAATTGGCTACTCACCCAAATCGCACGCAAAGCAAGCAAGTTTGCATATAAGAGTGAAAGAACGAAAGGTCCTAGAGACTATTTAGCTTCAGTGCGTTTTAAGCGCCATGCACATCGCGTTTAATAAAGACTTTAACCTTCTCCACTCGCTAGAGAGCCGTATTTTTGTAGTAAATACTGATATGTGCTATTCATAACACGAAATGTCGTCATAAGTATTCATCCGCACCACCATGCTTATTAGGGCTATGCGTTACTCAACTATATTGTCTATTTTACCAAACGATAGTGAAATAGCTTTCTCTAACTCTTTGAGAGCTGGTTGACGCTATGTACTTATAAAGCTGCATGTGATAATTATTCGCAAGGATATAAAAGGTATAGAACGTACATATGGCTGAATTGGTAGCGGAAACTGGGAGCTATGAAGTGATGTTTATCCACCTTTTTATATTAAGAAGCATTTTCGACCTGAGCTGATGGTGGTTGAGATCCAAACAAGATGCCTACAAGCTAGTCAATCTACACTATGGGATATGGTGCAGTTTATGGTAGCCAATTGTTGCTATGGTATGGAAAATCAATATGCCCCTTGTACATAGCATAGCCCTATAATGCTTTCCTACACCCCCGTAAATGCATCTCGTAAATTTTAGTCTAGAATTAGGATACATATCACTTTAGATCAGCCATATGCCATATTTTCATAATTAAAAAAAAATGTACTTGATTTGATCAACTCATACGAATGGTACCATGAGGAGGAATACTAATGTCCTCATTGCGTGTTCTGGATTCCACGTATCTCGAAACACAATTCACGGGTATCACGGGAGCTAATGTAAGACGTTTGGTAATAACGTGCGTGACAACTTCTTTTGTGAAACGGTACCTCCTTCTGAATTCTCTTTCATTCCACTAATTAAACGGGGCCAGAAAATTCCTAACATAACGCTTTGGTAGGCGATACTTATCATTTTCCTTATACAATTCCATCCAACGATATCAGTTTAATGCCCAATCATCCATTTTTCTGTTTGATAGCAACTCAAGACTGCCACCGGCCTTCCTTGGCCAAGTCGTAAAAAAATACTGCTTTCCTTTACTCAGCCAAGTCTTGGAATCCTTTATGAAACAAGCACGCACAAGCAGTGTCTTGAGATATGTCTATGAAACTGAAATCATTAACCAAAGAAGTCGGAAAAAACGCTACTTGTCTTGGCCAAGTTATTCCTCGAAGGTTGAGCTCGAAGGTAACCATTATGAAACGAATTTTAACTTAAGTCGAGCCAATTTACTCAAGCATTTGCTCAAGAAATGTCTATGAAAACGGGCCTAAACGCTCTTCTTACCATTATATAATATGTCTGTCTACCAATTTGCTTATGTCACGCTTCGCCACTGCTCTTTGCTCTCATTGCGTGAATAATAGAAGGATGTGTAACATTTTAACCCCAAAAGATGATCAAGAAATCGCGCCATCGCTCCGGCTTGTGAGGAACTTTGATTTTACAGCTGTGGAGGAAACTAAAATTCTCATATTGACTAAAAACGTTGTGATACTGCCCTCTCTAAGCTGTTCCAAATCACTGATTTTGTAAAGCTAATGATTACTGTTTCACGCATAATGATATGAAAATAAACATACGTAATAATTACAGAAAGGTACAAATCCTTTATTCTACCGCACATCTTCCATTCATATTAATATCCTTAAAAATAAAAAAATAATTGGAATTTATAGGACGAATATCAGTTAAACCAGCACAGAGTGTCCATAAATTAGTGGTGCAAACTTAGGCAGGTGATTGTTTACATCAAACCAAGAAAATAGTTCCTTTGGTGAAATCTCATTAATTTCGAAACTACAACGCTAAAAGTTATTGCTGCATCGTCACGAATGACGTCATATCTTGACAAGTAATAACGTAAGCGGTATAACCTTATCAAATTACACTCTAAGTAGTACCCAATACATCTATTTCAAGTCATGATTATGATTGGCGAATATCGATTAGAGCGGATGTCTATGCTGGCCCTGTTAAACCATTTAATTCGCAAACAATGAAATTCTTAGGTTACGAAACCTGTTTATGCGGCACTCACTCAATCAAAAATATTGCTTAAATAGATGCATCGGATACTGTTTCAAGTGTGATTTGCTAAGCCGACACCGCTTACGTCATCGTGTGTCGAACTATGACATAATTTGTGATGATGCCGCCGTGATTTTGAGCGCTTCCAGTTCCGAAACTATGCAGAATTTTGAATTTCTTTAAATCAACCTTTTTCTTGTCTTCATGTAAATAATCTTATCCAGAAGTTTGAACCAATATTTCAGGACATCCTGTATAAGATAACACTGAAACATGAACAGATGTAATAACTCCATGGCCTTCCTTCCCAAAATATATTCGGTTACGAATCACGACAGAGCGTTCCATGTATTCCCAGGGGTCCGCAGACAACACGTTGAGAACCACTGGGCTACTGTCTTTAAAAAAATTGAGCACAACTGGTATTTTGTTAGTCAACGTCACTAAATCAAATACTTACTTGTCTTCATATACCGGTACATATGTGTACGAAGTCTCTTCAACCCAAAAGTAGACAGTGGAACAGCTCACACCGCACACTCGCTAATTTATTGAACGTGTGATCGCAGCGGCTTCTGGCTGGGAACCAAGTTTTTACAGCCTCGTTGTTTCCCTCCCAGCAGTTCAAACAAGTTCGCAAGTCAACAGGTGGTTGGATTTGCAAGAATTCTCTTGCAGAGAAAGCTCACACACAGAAACACACACGCACAGAAATAAAGAAACAAAGAGAGAGAGACAGAACAGGAAATGAATTTTAGGGCCCCGGGACATCTGAGAGAAGTGTTTTCATTTCTATATTTTTTTTTCACCAGAACTTGTTCCTTTTCCCCCAAGAAATGACATCTCAAAGTGTTGGAAGAAAATTATCTCGTTGAATTCGTGTATAAGAAATAGTAGAGGGAAAAAAATGTCAAAGACTGAGAAATTGTGCACTATGGCAATACTGAATTAATAATTAACGCGAATTAAAAAGGAAAATTTCACTTATCTATGACAGAATTATTTATACCTTTTTGTTTTAATTTTAAATTTTGCTATCGGTTATTTTCAATATAACCGAGTGTACAGTTCATACTACCTAAGGGTGCCGTGAAATACCAGCCGACAACCAATCAACAACAAACGATAACACCGCTGTCATTGCCTACTGATAATTTAGTGTAATCGTAGATTACATATTCTCAGTGTTGCCTCATGTGGAAGACCACATTTCCTCTCGTAGAGCCCCATGGTTTGAAGACCACCTGACATGTAGATGGAGTCAGAGTGGCAAAGCACTGTGGTATCTTATAGGAACAAACGATCATGACTACATGATTAAAACAAGTTATAACTTCGTTATTTGAATTTGGAATTTAAATTTCATTTTAAGGCGTTTAGGCAACTTTGACTCATGCCAAATTTAAAGTCATTATTATTAATAATCGTATTTGGTAAGTCACACCAAGCAAGTTTAAAGAATGTTACAATTTGCGAAGATCGCTTGTTGGTCTAGGCCATGGATATTTGTAAATTTTCTTCCTTGCGAAGCCTATATCTCGGTTTGAGCATGAAGTCGATTCTTCATACGATCGACCTCATGAAGTTTAACAGCTAGATTTAATTGTATAAGTGTGATTACCTCAGGAAACATGAAAGTTTATATTCTTGATGTACGAAAATTTTAAAACTGACAGTAAAAGACTTAATTGTGTGACCAAAACTAAATTAAAGATCACATGAGGACAACACGCCAAGTAAAACAAGTGACATTATTTATATAAAAAAAAATTAAAAACATACTTTTCTTAAAACATTTGTACTAAAAAATAAAAAATAAATTTTGTTTATGCATGGCTGAAAAGAAAAGTATGAGCCGCGCTCTCATATACAGTAACTTTATAAATTCTTGAATTGGTGCGCGCCTTGCTTTTCTTTTTAGTCATGCATATTTTTTTTATCTTTTACTACGAATGGTTTAAGAAAAGTATGTCTTTAAAAAGTATGTTTCTTTTATTATTTTTGTCGAGGTACTTCGGTGTGTGTGACCCAAACCCTAAAATATTCTGCAACCAGTGAAACAACAGCTCCTTGCAGGCTAGTATTTATTTTAGGAGAAAGAAATCCATATTAAAAAGAAAATTAAAATATGCTTTTAAAATATAGAAATATATGAAAGTAACAATGGAATATTGTATTGACATCTTCAATTTAAAGTCATGGCTGCTACTTACTTATCCAATTTACAGGTTATCGACTTATTGTTAACCAATGTCTTAAGACCCGGTTTCACATAACGTAATTTGATTTTGACTCACTAGATGGAACTAGCGTCGCCACTAGTCTCACGCCTTGTTGGCGATTTTCGGAATTTGTTTTCCCACATTGCGGTAGCAGAAAGAATGATTCAAAATAATTTTGCAAATAAATTACAAGTAGGAACTAGTTCTATGCATCATTTTGACATTGGTTTGACAACACAGAAGAAAAACCTCCTTCAGAATAACTGGAAATGTCATTTGATTTCCAAGAGCTACTGAGAAGTCTTATGAATTAAACCACTGTACTAGTAATTTCCAACTGCACATTCTGTGGCTTCATAACAGAAAGAGAGAGAGAGAGAGAGAGAGAGAGGAGACAACCTGGTAACCTGTGTTGCCAAGGTTCTTTATTAGTTCCAAATGTATTTAAGAAAACAATAACTCAACCTTACCGCATGTGTTCTTCAGAAATGTAACTGTTCCTAAGAAGAAGAAAATATCCCGTATTTCTTTCCTCGTGCCAGTGCGAAGTTTATATTTACATGGAACAGTTCGGAACTAAGCAATATTCCTTCCAACACTCGAACTACAAACGTAATTAAAAAGAATTGTCCCGGATAGCAAGCCAGCTTGCAACAAGCTTCTCCCACTTGATAATCTGTGGAACTTAATAAACAACCATGAAACAAACTTGTTGAAACAAGATAAGTCTCCCGCTTAAACACCATTACTGCTGGTTGTTACAATTAACCTAATTCAAGCTTATTGTGAAATGTAGTTATGCGAGGAAGCTTGTCAAACTTGAAGTTTCTTTCGTCGCACTGGCGCTGTAGTCTTAGTGCGATGAAGTACCATCACGTGCTGGGATTGTTTCGTTGTGTTACTGCGGTAATTCACTACAGGCGCCTGTCACGATATGATGCACTAAGCATAAACAGCGATTGGAAGCGAACTATTGTGTGTGGTTCCATGGTGTAGTGACTGAAGCATCGCATTGCTGTGCCAGTATTCCTCTGTTCGATTCCCAGTCAGGAAACGCATATTAAAAAAGTGTTTTTGGTTATCTCAACTTTGATCTTTGTAAACCAGACTGCTTGATTTAACCTTGTTTAAACCTTTTTAGGGTTGATTCGGTAAGCTTGTATCAAGCTGTCCTACTTGCCAAAGGAAGTTTTTCTGCAACCTTGAACAAGGTCAAAATTACTCGTAGAATTTCAATACCTAGACTATGCTTATTGCTTGCTCCACAAGCGAAAGAGAAATTCTGTCTGTTAAACATTCTCGAATTACATGAACAATTTAACTTTTCAAACAAACAGCTTGAGGTAGTAACACGGTTCTTCGTAACGACTATGGATACATCTTTATGTTCGTTATTATAAAAACAAGAAAAAGACGAGTTCAAAGAAGCGTTCTCCTGTTATCTATACTGGTTAGATTTTTTTTTTTTTGTGATTATCCCTAAACTAATTAGGCAACTATTTTGTTATTGAAAAGTTTATTTAGAAGTTTAAAATGATTCCTGGACAAGCAAATTAGCTTCTCCTGTTAGGTTTCTCATGTCCTTTGTGGGAAGCCAAGGAAAGCTCTTTAACTGCAATTTACAGAAGTTTGAAATTCTCTAATATACTCGGTGTTTTTAGGTAGATTTCGAAGAAAATATACCTATTGAGATCGGTACGATATGAAAGTGTATATTTATATATATATATATTTATATATTAACACGCTAGTGGCCATAATTTTGAAGATATTTGAACCAAATTTTTATATGTTGTTTCTAGGCTTAATAGCTCGGTTAAGTTCGTTAATGAGCAAAATCAGTCGCCATCTTGGATCCAAAATGGCCGCCGAACCCATTGTTGTATAGAATACCCAGCCTAAACCGCTGGGGCTATTGAAATCAAATTTGGCATAAAGGTACAACATCACTTTTTGATTATGAAAATGTTACCTAATGAGTTCAAAGACGCCATCTTGGATCCAAAATGGCAGACCTAAAAATCCATTTTCCACACCGTTTGAGCTAGAGATACGAAATTTGGCATAAAGGTGCATTATGACGAGTAGCTTAGGGAAATATCACAACATTTGGGAAAAGTCGCCATCTTGGATCTAAAATGACCGCCCAAAATCCCATTTTGCACACCGTTTGAGCTGGATAAATGAAATTTTACTTGAAGTTGTACTATCACAAGTAGGTCACGACAATATAAGAAAACTTTCAAAAAGTCGTCAACTTGGATCCAAAATGGCCGCCCCAAAAAACCAATTTCCAAATCATTGAAGGCAGAGAAACGAAATTTTCAATGAAGGTGTACGACCAAGAGTAGGTTACAATAAATGGGGCAAATCTTCCCTTTGGGGGCGCAGCCAACCGTGGGAGGGTGAAGATGTACTCCGTGGTGGTGTAGTGCTGCAGGGAGATTTTGGTTAAGATAAAGGAGGCGCATCCTCTCAAAAGCACTGAAGTTGGGGGGCGAGCCCCGGCTCCCAGCGAAACTTCGAAATCTACCTCAGCCTGTAGGCCTACCGAAAGGGATTTTTTGTAGTGAGGAAGGAAAAAAAAAGAATGCCAGATTATATTTAGTTTATAAGTACACGTTCGACATCGACAAGGTCTTGAACTATGGTTTATATTATTCCGTCTCGCTACGGATAATAAACCCGAGAGTGATGGCAGCACAAAGAATTAATGTTTTTATTGCGTATAAAGACAAAATTGATGATATAACCTGACTTTTCTAATGTATTTCATTGAGTGTGTGTAAAAAAGCAAATTATAACATTTTTCCGATAGTAGAAACGAAAAAAGTAGGGTAACTGTGTCAATAGCCGTCCACTGAACTAATCTACTGTCTTTAGCTTAAGACTGCACCATAGACTCTTATCATGCGTGTAAAAAACATATTCCTTGATCAGGTTGTTATTTTGTATGTTCTAAAAAGTAACTGCTCCATTATTATTTCATTATAAGAAATCAATAAAGGAAAAGAAAAAGACTTCAGAAATGTCAGTAGTCGACCACCTGATGCTAGGTTAGCAGTTGACAACAATCAGTCTAGAAATCGTCCATTTTTATATCGTTTACCGCACTAAGGGAGGGCTAGCGTGACCCTCGCACTGCACCCCACCTGCCGAAGGGCCTCTGCTAGACGCCGCCACAAGTGAATAAACGCTGGTTAAGATGATTAATGGAGCACATTGATGGTGGTCAGTGACGTAATAGCTATGCCATTTCAGGACTCTCTTTGTGCACTTGACTGCAATGGTTGATAAGCGTGACTCTCCATAATCTAAATAAATAACCATTCCCATGTTATAGGTTATTGCGAGTGAGCGAGAAGATAGCTGTCTTAGCAAATGAACCCCCGTGGGGCCCCCAGTTTTCCCGTGCGCCTCATAATGCGGAAAATAAGATATTCTGATCTACTGTAGCAATGTTCGTCCTCGATTGTGTTCCCGAACAGGTCTCAATCAAGTTAACTTGCCCCGGGCCCCAGATTGCCTTACACCGCCACTGATTGTATATCGGTTTCTACTTTCCAAACATATTCCAGAACAAAAGGGGTAAAATAAAGAACATTTTTCGTAGAACAACCTACAGTCTATGTTTAATGAATATTTGATAGAATATAGAGAAACTTGCACCACTGTTATTGTATAACATGATTTTTCGAAGCATAGATGTCTATATTATATTGCATTATGTTTGCAGTTTCTGTCTGGTTGATTTTTTTTTCATTTTATAATACTTGATTCAAAGGAAAACATTGTACATACTAAATAACACTATTTTAAAAACTTGATATAAGCGTTACTTACCTCAAATACTAAAAAAAACGCCAATACGTTAAAAACATTTTACGATCTAGAACTCCCATTTACACTCGTGCTACAAGACATTGCAACAGGTCGTCCAAGGAAACCCAAATGTCCGTTTGGTTCTGAAAACGGACTTTCCATGGAATTCTTGCAGAACATGTTTGGGACACATGTGGGGTATTAACGCGATGTTTATATAACATTCTAAATCACGTATATATCCTATGGATCTATTGGATCAAGAAAAGATGAAAAAAGGAACCCATTCTTGCTCGTGTTCGCACAGGGGCGAAGTGGTCCGTGCGGGAACCCGGGAATTCCAGGGTGGGCCCCCGCCGGTCCTTCTGTTTTGGAAGCGGAATTTTAGCCAATCAGGAAGACCACTTAATCTACTTTTGCTACTTGTAGCGTTAGAGTGTTGTCGGCTTTCCAAAATTAGCAATTTTGATACACAAGACTTGTATGACCAACATAAAGAGAGTGCTGAAGTTATAATCTCAGCCGACTCTACTGTAGGGTCTTCACAAATAGCAAGAAGGGGCCAAGTATTTGGATAATCCCATACTACTCACGAAAGAAATATTCTAGGTATCAATTTGTGTTCAAAAGCAGTCTGCGTAGTGTATTGAAGCAATCCACCCCGCGTCAGGCATAAAGAAGCAGCATGGGGAACAAAGTGAGTTGAACAGCATTGGAAGAACTCACTTTAATTTCAAATTCCATGCGGAAGGAGATATAGCCAAGCTTGTTGGAAAGCCATGCTCTACTGTTGGATACATCATAAACGAACATAGAACAAAACAATTATTGTGGAATATAATCCATTCTGGCCAACCAAGAAAACTAACTGCCCGGAATGAAACCTACATTCTTCATTCTGTGAACAAAACTCAAAGAATTAGTGCTAAAGATTTAGCCTTTTCACTCGCCCAGGATATGCAAGTTAATGTTACACCATAAACAATCCAACATTAATTGAAAAAAAAATGGATTCAAAAGATGTGTATCCAGGGTACGAATATCATCCACTCCATCAGTATTTACACAATCCCGAAGCATAACAGACCCTCCACCATTTTTATAGCTGTTGGAGCATTATTCTGCTTTCTGAAAGCTTCATTCTTCTTTCGCCACACGTCCTGATATTCATCACTTCAATAAGAGTTTCCTAAAACAAAACCTTTTCCCAAAATTCTAGGCACTCGTATTGATATTTCTTGGAAAATTAGAGCTTTCTCTTTCTGCTTTCTTCTGATATGGTATGTGTGTTTTGTTTCTGGCTACAAATCCTCTGAATATCAATTTGTTCAATGAATTTTGGATTGTTTGTGGTGTAATATTAACTTACATGTCCTGGGCGAGTGAAGAAGCCGAATCTTTAGCACTAATTCTGTTTTGTTCACAGAATGAAGAATATAGGTTTCATCCCGGGCAGTTAGTTTTCTTGGTTGGCCAGAATAGATTATATTCCACAATAATTGTTTTGTTTTATGTTTATTTATGAGGTATTTAACGGTTAGAGCATGACTTTCCAACAAGCTTGGTTATGTCTCAGTACCTTTTACCTTCCGCACGTAATTTGAAATGAAAATGAGTTTTTCCAATACTTCTTCTTTATGCCTGACGCAATTTATGGATTGCTTCAGTACACTACGCAGATTGCTTTTGAACACAAAATGATGCCTAGAACATTTCTATCGAGAGTAGTATGGGATTGTCCAAATACTTTCTTGCGATGAATTTACGTAGTCGTCAATCTTTCGTTGTCTGTTACCTTACAGGTGTATAGAGTGGTAGTTATTTCTATAACATTCTATCAAAGACATCCAAAGTATCATAATGGGGCAAGAGATTTCGAGACGGGCCACGTTTTACGTGAGATAAGTCTTTTTATCCTCTTTGTTGAACTTGTCCAAATACATTTTTACCCACTAATAAAATACAGTAGTTAACAACACAGGCAATTACTGTTATTTCCAATTTTGCCATACAATGTCCAGTATTTTCCCTATTTTCCAAGTATTCCCTACAATGACTGAATTTTACACTATGCTGGTAATATATGCGTATACATTGTATTGCTTAATTAGAGTTGGGTAGTTCTTCAACTCAATTTTCTCCTAATTAAAACAAATACAAAGCAGCTTTTGAACATACTAAAGAACTTCGTAACATAATATGTGGGTGTTTACTATTCCAGAAGTTTGATGCGGAAGTCCGGTGGTGGAGTTCCTATTCAACAGATACAGGAACTAAACTTCTCCTGCTTTGTGAATGAATACACAACTAGGAGGAAATTTGTTGTGACATTTACAACGTACGCTCATTCGAGATTCTCTGTCCATGTCTGTCAAAGCATGTCCACTGTAATGAATATGCTTTTCACGCCTCCTAATTAATGTACGTGTGTGGAGTTGTTGGTGGGTGAGTGTATGTTTGAACCAGAATAGAATAGTTCCCTTTGGCACATGTTTGTTATTCCACATGAGTTTGTACATACAACGTGTCAGTGACTGTGTTTCCAAGAATTACATTTCCGTTCTTTGAGTTGCTAACGATCTGTTACTTTTTTCCCCTGTTATTGAACGACGTAAGACAGTTGAAACAATACACTAACCGTAGTTTAGAGAAAAGAAAATATTGTTTAGTGATACAAAAAATAAGTTTTCGTTGGCTTGACCACGTAGAAATGAGTAACCATACACTGTAAAAAGTGGAAACACGAAATGGATGAAAGTTACTCCGCTTTATGGAGAAATAAAAGTCGAAAATTAGCGTTTTGTTGTATTTACTCTTAAACATGGATATAGTGTAAGCCTTTTAGTGGAAAGATTGGTAAAATTAACACCATTTTAAAGTTTAACATTTTCTTTGTAATAGCTTAACGTTAACTGAAAATGGGTTGAAACTGGCCAAAGTGATTTGTCCGTGAACGTTCAACTTATTTTACGCTTAAAACTCGGTCATATTCTAATCGAAGTGTAAGCTAAACTGGCAATTCTGAGGTTACGTACTTTTGTGGATGAAGTTTAAGCCTTCGTTGGATATTCAATAATCCAGTAACAGGAGTAACGTTACTTGCTTGTCACTGAACGCCCCGCCATTTTGAGTGTTTATATTGCCTTTACACTGTGAACAGTAAACAATTCACTGGTGGACCGAGAACGGCAAGGATTGCATTGGTGGAAAGAGAAATTAAGTTAGGTATAAATCTTTACACTGTAGCAAACGTATCTCTCCTTTTTTCACGAGACATTCCTCGTAGTAAAATAAAAAACGTGTTAATGATTAACCTCCTTCGAAGTAAAACCCTAGCAATAAATATCACTCGGAAAACCAGAGACACCAACTACCTTCATAGCTAAGTGGCAAGAGCGTCTGACTACTGTGCGTGTGGACCGTGGATCGAACCCCGACCACTACCACTTATTTTTTTATTTTAATGGAATATTATCTCTTATTCTTTTCTACTTTAAAAAATGCTCTGCTTGAATGAAAAACGTTGGAACAGTCATATATATGTATACAGATATATATATTTATATATATATATATATATATATATACATGCATTTTGGAATTTTACAGAAAGTAAAACGTTCAACCAAAAACTGGCTGAGTGTAGGTTAATCCAAAAAGTGGAGGCAGCTCAGCTGCCTCCATTTTTTGGATGAACTTTATGTCTCCTATTTTTACAGTGTAGCTTAATTATTAAAGCTCTGGCTTCTCTCTCGGAGGGTTCTGGGTTCGTGTCTTGACAACTTGTCAGACGTTTTATCCTCAGTTACACAAGTATGATGCCGGGATGGTACTTTTGGACTAGATCTTGGCAGACTTTCTTCCTATATCCTTTCCTCATACCGTATCCCGACCTTAACCACAGAGATTAAAATAAATAAAACACATAAATAAAATTCATCTCCACGAGCAAAAATTCAATTTAATTCCGCTCTGTTGTGAAGTGGGTATTGCATAGCGCCACTAGAAGTCACGTCTATTCAACATTCAGTTTATTTCACACCTTTCGACTATCAACTATTAACAAATAGAAGGAAAGGAGGGTTCCAGACGTTACCAATCCGTCTTTGCCGCTACTTTTACTGTATCTATGATTCCTCTAGTCTTAATTATGTCATCATTTATGCACTCGTCTGGTGGGACTAGGGAAACTTATAAAAAATAAGGCATTACGAGTAGAGGCGAAAGAGAAACTAGAATCTACACAAATTTCCACGTCTGGAACTTTAAACACTTGAAATGGAAGGAAAAGACAAAATCAGAAGGTATGCAGTAGAGACTTGCAGACGTTTGAGATTAACTGCGTATTTTGGTGTAAGATTTATTCCAAGAAAATATTATTATTGTAATTACATAGATATTTATTTGCGCATTTAAAATGTGGAAGAATATATGCTAATATGGAAACTGTTGATATTATGAAACCCCAAGTTATCCTGCAAACTTACTGTCATCTGGCGGTAGTCAATAGAACTAGTTCCTAATAGTTCATAAAGATATCACCAGAGGTTACCCCGCGAGTTGTTCCACGCGAATCGCGAAAAAAAAAATATTTCTATCTTGAATGCTAAGGTACATACACTATTTTTCTTTAGTTGTGTTTAAGAAAAATAATTACTGTTTAAGGATGCAACCGGACACAGTTTGAAATGCGTAGTTTTTATTTACAGTTACTTTAAATTCCAGTATATTTCATTGTGGTATTATGGAACACTAGCAGTACCTGTAATGTGGGATTCTATTAAACTAGATGCCAAATTACAACCATTTTGTTTTTTTATTTACCTGTTATTCTGCCAGAATTTTCAATTTGGAGGGTGTAAGGAAAGTTTTGCGAGATTTTTACCGACTTTTAACCAAATAAACCTTCAAAGTTGGGGGTGATGCTGAGATTTTTTGGAGGATGATATTTCCCATCGGGAATCCGGCAGTTTTCTTCTTGTTTCAAACTGTCTCGAAACGTTTTTGAACCTTGAGGCGTTAAATTCCTTCGGGACAAAAAAGTGTATGTGAATAAAACATCATAAAACACGAAGTGTGCTAATGTAAACACATACTTCACACTTTTATGTATCAAACAAATCTATCTCTCGAAGATGTAGGGGAAAGTGCAATTCGCAAATCAATGTTTCCGTGTTCTTATTTTTAAATTGAATTCATTTGTAGCCTTTAGGCATTTATGGCTCCGTTCGGGATAGGGCAAGTTAAAAGATACGGTAAGATGAAGTCCAGAGGTATTTGGCTGGTGAGACTGAGGAATAACCTTTTAAGAACCTCTGTGAGTATGTTCGGCGTCTGGAATCGAACTCAAGCGCTTCCGATTGCAAAACCCACACTTCACCAACTTAGCTATCTCCGTTCCAATAAGCCTCAAAATGATATGTTTTGGATTTTTGGTATTTCAACTACACAATATCATACATTTAAATTTCTGAATAACAAAATGAAAGTTTATAAACCAAAATGTGTCCCTTTGTTGGTTATGGAATGACGTTTGTTTGTACTTTTTTAAATGCTTATAAAATGAAGTTTAATGTTTCCATCATTTCCGCTATAAACTATTCACTGCCATATACATTCATCTATATGAGTGTCTATCTGCGAATGAATATGGAATTAAAAAAAGGGGAATAAACAAGTTTCATTAACCGGAATGAAGAGGAAAAAAAAACCTTAAAAGATAAGACCATACCAATTGAAGTGAATTGCTTGTTTCTTCCTTTTGAATGGCCATCAAGAACACAAGAAGAGTCTGCACTCGACAACTGAAAACGAAGGGGCTGTAAACTAAGAGAACAGAAGGTAGAAATGGCTTTCCCTCCAAAATGATTCCTCCAATCCAATTGTCTCATGAAACAGCAATCGCAGGTCTAATTACATTTCCATCTTTAAGAATGTCTTCAATTCAATTATTATGAAGATGAGGAAATATTTCAGTTGATGAGTTCATGATTATTCATTAAAGCACTTTCTAACCGTGTTCTCGTTTCTCCTTCCTTAGCTATTTAAGACCTAGATCAGTGTGTTGAAATGAGATACCTTACATCTTTGTCATTATTTCCTTCTCCATATTAATTTCTGTACACTTTGAATATTGCTGTGGGTGTGGGGCTACTGATGGTGAAAATAGTGGCGTATTTAGGTATAAGTCCGGGCCTAGAGCGGCAAATTTTGAGGGGCGCTAAACTCTCATTGCATGTTCCTTATATACGTCATCTACCAGCTTTTAACGGCAGTAAAGATGAAAGCAACGAAAATGACGTGTACATTCCATCAGTTAGTTCCAAAACTGATACTTATAACAATTTTGCACAGTCTCTCATTGGAACTAAATTGAATTTATTTTAAGGTCTTTAGGCATCTGAGCCTCCCGCCGGGATAGGGTGGGGGAGAAGATGTTGAAACGTAGAGGGCCAGGGTCTATTTTGTAGGTACAATCCCAGCATTTGCCTGAGGAAAAAACCTCTTCCAAGACCTCCCGAATGCTAAGCCAACGCTCTACAACTAAGCCACTTATTATATTAAAATATTTCTCACCCTAAGCGGACTTTAATCCCTTTACATTACTTATTCCTTTTTAGGAATGACTAGGGGGCAATGTCCCCCATGCCCCCTAAATCCGCCCATGTATGAGAGATTATATCATTCGGGTTCCTTGGCCAACTAAAAAGTAACTGAGTACTGTAAACATGTGTTTGCTGTGGGTGTGGATGACAAGCTTCTGTGGATCTAGGAAAATCAATGTATGGTTACTGTTCGTGAGGACCATTGCTGATGTGTACGTGTAGTGTTAATGTAGGCATAGATAAAGTGAGAGGTGTGCCATAGCATTCTTAATATTATTGAACATGTAAAAGAATGAATCGAATGATTGATAATTCGTATTACTACATTTCGTGTGGGTTGGTATCCAAGTCACTGTCCCGCAGATATTTTGACCTGATTCAAATATGAAGCAAGCTTACTTTGGTAAGTTGGACAATCTAATGCAAACTTATCAAATCAATCCAAAAAGGTTTAAACAAAGTTGAATCAAACAGTCTAGTTTACAAGAAACAAGATTGAAATAGCCTTGACATGTTATTTATTTATTACGTTCAACACAATATCAAGTTTGACAAGCTCAAAGCAAGTGACTGGTAACCTTGTTGCAAGTTGACATGCTATGTGGATGAGTTTCGTATAATGTTCTGCTTTTCGAGAGTTCAGTTATTGATGGTGATGGGTGTTCTGCCCCGAAGACAGGTTCTAACCCGAAGGTCTTTGGGCAAGGTGAAGAGCTGATGGTTTGTCATTGCCTTCCATGGAAATCGACTTGTGTCGAACACGGGACTCCTTGATTACAAGGCAGCGAGTGGTACAACTCGCCCACAGAGGACACTAAAATGTCAAAACGCTTAATAAATCAACTATAAGAAATACCGAAAGTAAGAGAGAGACAGAGAGAGAGAGAGAGAGGGAGAAAGATGCTACATCTTCCATATTTATTAAACCTGCAGAAAATGAGAAGAAATTGTCAAGCCAAACTACGACGTCACTGTGGAGGTAAACTAACTTCGTTTAATCCTTCCTAGAGGGTGGTTCTCATCTCATTTGAATCGCATACGACGCTTGCCACTTTATCAGCCTCGTATTTACGGCGTTGTTAGGAACTACGTCGTGGCAAAAGACGCCTAACCTATATAAATCAAGGACCTTTCTACCTATTTGTTGCAGTTCCCTTTCTTTTTTTTTTAGAAAGTTGCAAGACAAGAATGTAACAGAATGACACACCGCGAAGCTAAAATTAGCTACGCGATCCATCTCTCTTCTTCATTAACACAACGGAGCGAGGAACTTTCCGAAGATAAGGCATAAAATTTATGGCATTGAGGTCAAAATTTGACTTCATTTTCCAACCAGTGATGTATCAGAGCTCAAAGGTTAGAAGCGGTCGGTCATTCATTACGCAAAAGGGTGAAAGAGCAATGCTTTTCTGTTTCGACAAACGTGATTTACTATATATTTTTTCTTTTACCCAGGAAATACATTGCCCCGCTTTTCTCTGTCTGCACTTTATCTTTCCTCTTTTAACTCTTTAACTTGCATTTATGGGCCAAACAAGCGGCTATGGCCTACGCTTGTCACACATCTTAGGAATGACGTTCGTCAGTGAGTACTTTCCAGGAGCATGGGATGAGAAATTAAGCGCCTTTTTCTAATTACCTTCCTGGCATCTTATGGTACTTTCCCATTACCTTCAATGGGATAAAGATGACTCCTAAGGACAGGACCTGCAGTTTAACGTGGGCTTCGAACAACTTGTGTTCCCACTGGAACGCGCACCCCTGACCCCTAGACTATAAAGAAGCAAGCGTTACCACTCACGCGGAGAGGACACCTTAGGGAAATTAATGACACGTGGTTCAAGTCTCACTGATGCCAATCTCCCTTAGTGAGGTTTTAAAAGAGTTTCCCTGCCTCACAGAGCGAATGCCGACGTAATAGCTTCAATTGAAGCCCTGATCGCTATGCTATTCAGTCTTTCTTCCCTGGCTATAATAAAATGCTAGACGTTACGAGCTACAGCCTTAATACAGAAATATAGCTCATGTAATATTTTTTAAAAAATAAAACAAACATGGCCATCACTACAAGTGAAAAGGATTGTTGAAATGGATACTGCGGTACGTACAGTACCGTCAAAAATCTACAAAAATCATTCAAAACTCCACTTACACTCTCCCAATTTTGACTTTACACCCCACCCCCCAAACTTAAAATCCTGGCGGAATCCCTGGGTACGTAACATTTCATAATACGCTATCGCAAAGTTTTATGTTCTTGCTTCCTGGAAACTTCAGGCACGTTGTCATTGTTGCTGTTGTGGTGGTGGTGTAGTTCCCAACTGGTGTACCACGAGGATTGAGTAAGGGTATCCCGAATCCAGAGAGATGTAGTCCACTGATCTGACATCAGAATACGGTATCGAATTCTCCTGTTGTGACAAGAGTTTTGGGGCATAGAAACAGATAACACGGTGATGGTTAGTGTCACAACCTAGCAAAACTCTTTTAAATAACTAAAAATTACTATTTCTACGGCTAGTGCGCCACGAAACCAAAAGGTTGAGAATTACTCCCGTATAGTAGAGAAATTGCCCTGCCAGCGTATGGTTTCAGATCGGGTAGGAATTATTATTTTTTAACGATTCGACATTCATATTGAAGAAGCTACTTTTCAGAGAACTGAAAGTTGAAACCCAAGTTAAATAGATTCAGAGGTTGGAATTAGGTTTGTATAATCATCTCAAACGGACTAATTAAGTTATATTTCACTTATCTACTTAAATATTTTCATTATAAGTTGATTTTAAGTGAAAAATGTCTCTGCGTAACTGTAAGTCTAAAGATAGCTTATAAATTCGTTGACATTCAAACCGCCTGTACGAAGAGCTTTAAGGACATTTACCTGTGATATTTTCCTATGAAAAAGAACTTTGTAATTAAAAAATTGCTCGTGGATTATCTTTACTAAAGGCTTCTCCCATCTGTTGTTTCTTTTCTTCATTCACTTTTGCATGACTTTCTTTTTAGAACTTAAAAAGGACATAATACGAAGAACCTATACAATAGAACTCAAATGAGAGCGAGAAAACGTCAAAATGTCTTTGTATTACTTATATGACTTAGAATGACAATCGAGAGAGTTCGTTGAACCTTTTGAAAAGCCTATCCAAATCTTCTACAACAGCTTTCATTGGAATATCTTTTATAAATCGGTATAAGATGGTGAATGCAAATGACAATGACATGAAATCCAAAAGGACGTACCCATCAAAGAATCAACTGTGCGTGAGAAATTATGTCGTCTGAAATACAGTCGGTATTTTTGAACTAATACAAGACTTGTTTTCTGTCTCTTTAACTTCAACGTCTTCTCCCTTCTTTTTTTTTAAGCATTTTCCCTGTTTTTGTATTCTCCCCATACACACAAGTCTAGTTTTTTTTATTCTCTCTGTCTGATTTCCCGAACAAGAAAAACAACACGTGGTGACATCTGCCGACAGCATTCTCGTCCTTGCGAGAGAGTAAATCATTACAGATTCTTCCGCGTTCTTGGAATGGATTCCTCTTCAACATTCTGCTTGCACATCAGCTTCCAAAAGAGATCGAAGATCGTTCTTATTCGCTTTCTTTAAGTTTTTTCTCTTCTTCTGTTCGAGATTATTTTTCCTTTCGTCCTGAGAAAGATGGCAAACTAAAAAGTGTATTCAGCAGGAAAGTCGGAGCAAATCGTTACGATGCAAGGTAACCAAACAACCGAAACAGATTATATTGAGTACGTTTTTGCACACATTTCCGCAAGAGAAGTTTATTTCAATTTTCTCTTCTTCCCCTGTATTGCTTTGTCAACAAAAGAAATCACAAAATATTTTACTGTGTAGAGAAATATTCAGATGAAAAAGAAACAAAGATAAAAACACAACAAAAACTTATAAAATCAGAAGAAAATAATGTTATAAGGAAAGATATATTATATAGCTTTTCAAAAGCATAAAAAGGGGAGAAGAGTTCAAAACAAGTCTTCAATTTGCAAAAGTTTTACAGAATCGTTCTTTTCTTCTTATAGAACTATTCTTTCTTTTAAAATATTTTGAGACAATTACTTTTCCTGACTTAGAACGAATGAATAATTATTTATTTGGTTGTTTAAATTGTTTTTCTTCTTCTTGACGAGCTAATCGGATTCTGTTTTTTTTTTTAATATGTGAAGAATAGTTTACTACAACTACCAAGTACGACAGAGAGCTTAAAACTTTAAATAAATGCCTGAGATTTGGAGAAAACGACGTGAATTACAGAAGAAAGGAATACTCTTTCTACAGTACAAAGCTCGCCCACACACCGCTAATTTAACAGTCGAGACTAATACATTAGTCTTGATCCGCATCCATCTTAGAGTTCAGATCTCGCCCCCTCAAATGCAAAACAAATATGCAAAACTGGCCCCAACATAAGGACAATGAATGTTTTACTGTCGACATAAACTAACAAGAAGAATGATGGGACAAGTGTGTTACTGTACGAGAGGATTATGTCGGAAAATAATGGTATGGTCAGATTTATGATAATACAGATATTTGTCTGTATAGTTTTTGAAAGACCCTCGTACAAACACTTCAATAAATCTATAATAGAACTATACGCGTGACCAAGAACTTATCTTAGCTCATATGCTTATTATAAGTATGGTTCTCTGGTTCAAATCCGTTGGGAAAACGACGTGAACCATATTGGCGAAACCAACATGAACAAAATTTTCAGTGACTCCACTTGTTATCGCTGCGCGGTCCGCTTTTTTCTTTATTTGTCTTAATTCTTGCAAAAATCATGATGTTATGTACAAAGTGTACTATTATATGTTCATTCCGGTACCTGCACAACTCAAGAACTAAGAAAAAAGGAATAAAAGATCCTACTTAGCAGTTACAAGAGTAAAAACTATATTACAACTGAAACGTTCGTCCATATTGGATTAGATTGGAGTGGGCAATCGTGGTAAAATGTTTGCTCTGGCTCTACCTTTCGACACTAGGTGATCACTCCAGTATCGTTAAGTAAAGCTCAATGCATGACCAAACTATTAACCCGTCTTCGCTCGATAACGTCCACTCCACATTAAATGTCCGTGTAACAAGTATTGAACGTTGAAAATGCAAAATGAAGCAAAAGGAAATATTTGCTTATAAATAGTAAAAAGAAAAAAGTAATCTTGTTGTGAGAAATGGTTAAAAAAAGTTTATATAGACGGGTATCGAATCCTTGCCTTTCAGGTAGCCATACGATGCTCTACCGCCTACGCTTGCAGGTCAGCTGCCAACGAATACTTTAGAATATTTATTTGAATCCCACTCCCAGTTTACTGTGGAATATGTGATGTTAAGGTAACGATTTCCCTGGGTTTATTTACTTTAGTGAAACAGTCCTGACCTGAGTGCCTGGGACGCGTTACTCTGGTGATCAATGTGCCAAATTGTGAAATGGAATTGTAGATAAAACGGAAATAGGTGATATACTGTGACTTATTGCGTGCAACAAAATGGTATTCCTTCCTTGTTACATCGTTATATATTCCAATCTTTTTGTATCTCTAAGTATTGTTACACGTTCACTTACTCGTGCCCGAAAAGGACGTACGGTCAGATTATTTTTGTTTATTTTTAGCGATGCAAAATAACTCACTTCCTGTGATGATTCAGTCACTGTACTGACGTCACTTCCGTGAAATATTTAATGTATCGTGACGGATGTGTTTCCGTGACAAATAACGATTGTCGCGCTCTTCAGACGGTCTTCACTACATGTGGCAAAGTTGCATCATTTTCAACTAGCGACGCCCAACGGACCAGTTCGACCGTGAAAGGGCCTAGCGTTGTCCTTAAGTACAGGGTTCCTTTTTTCCTGTTGGATGCTGTATCAGGAAAATTTGATTCATCATTAATAAAAGGTTTATCATGTAAATGATGTAATTTGATACAGAGAAGGAATGGAAATTTGTGACGTAGGATGCGGAAATCCAATTTACTCTCAAAAGGTTAACAAAAGAAAATTGCAAAGCGTCTCCCGTAATTAGGACCAAAATAATATCTGTTTACATTAGTACACAAATGAATGAATGTAGACCGGAAGGGAAAGGGGAGGGGGCAGCTGGAAATGTCAGTAGGTCGTTACTGGTTGGTGTGGTTTGAATTTTTATTTGTTGAGAAAACCAGTACCTTCGTATTTTTCTTGACGAACGTTAAGAGAACATGTAAAGCTGGCAACAATGAATATCTTCATTTTCTATTAGACATTGCTCGTCTTGAATCATTTATTTCGCTTTGCGTAGGAGGAACCGCAGCTATTGTGAATGTTTCAAAGAGACAATGGTTATCTTTGCTGAATGAAAGGAATCCTTATTGTTAGGATACAATAGGAGGAAAGTCCCAAACTATTTATCATGGTACGATATGTTTTACCAAAAGAATAATGTTTGTATTACCCATAGAGTTATAACTCTATGGTATTACTTCATTTCGGTATTCTCTCGCAGCCTATTTTTCTGTTTGATTCTATTCTATTTAAAGATTTTAAATCCTAATAACAAGATAATTTCTACGAATTAGAAAACATCCTCAAAACCTTATTTCTCTGTTAAGAGTTTATTTATTTATTGAACACAACAGGTTATGCACCTAGTTCAGGTGTTCATTGTACATATGATACATTCTACAAGATACTGTATACATTCATATTTGATGCTTTGTGGTGACATTCTGTAAAAACAATTCATTACATTAGATAACAATTAAATTCACTCGCATTTACCTTAAATATGTCTAACTCTGGACATGCTTTAAGAATACAATTATATAATGAGCACATTCTCTTAATAGGCGATATATCTAATACATTAGTCCTTTGGGGTGGTAGGTCGAAGACTGCATTACGAGGTCGAGTAACTCTTTGCGGAACGTGCAACCTTATTTCGGATAATAATTTTTCTGAATGAATTTTACTATGTACTAGTTTGTGTAGAAAAGATAGTAGAAAATTAACTCTTCTATTTTCCAGAGACTGGAATGAGTACTTGTTTACTAGGTCCAAGCTGTTTTCGAATTTAGGATATATTCCTATTTCTTTGTATGTTCAAAGTGAACAAGTTTAGATTGTATAATTTCGATTTCCCGTGTGTTCTTCTTTGTATTAGGATCCATACTACTGCAGCATATTCTAACTTCGATCGAACATACGCGGTATATAAAGTTTTTAAAACATCAATATTCGAGAAGTCACTTCCGTGTCTCATTACGAACCCGAGATTCCTAAAAGCGTCACCAATAATACGCTTAATGTGTATATCAAATCAGAGGTTGGATTTTATGGTCACACCAAGATTGGTGATAGAATCTACTTTGACTAGTGATGTTTCATTGATAATGTATTCAAATTCCAAATAGTTCCTTTTTCTAGTGTAAGTCATTACACTACATTTTGAAATATTTAATAACAACATGTTTGTTTTGCACCAGTTGGAGACTGCATTGATGTCATTTTGTAAGGAGAAAGCATCTAATTCAGAGGAAATGCTACAATAGATTTTTAAATCATCTGCGAACAATAGCTTGTTGGAGGATGATATTACACCGGGCAAGTCATTTACAAATAACAGAAACAAAAGAGGTCCTAGGTTCGATCCCTGCGGCACCCCAGAATTTATAACAAATTCCTCGGATGTAATATTTTTATAACGCACACGGTTTTTACGGTGGTACAAATAAGACGCTATCAACTGGCGAAGGTTCGATGAGAAGTTGAAAGACACAAGCTTGCTGAGAAGGATGTCATGATTAATAACATCGAAGGCTTTAGAAAAATCTGTGTAAATTACGTCAACTTGACCTTTATTGTCTATTTGAGTAGCCAAAAAATGTGTGAATTCAACAAGATTAGTTACAGTCGATTTATTTGGTAAGAAGCCATGTTGGAAGGGAGAAATTACTGAGCGAACATGTGAATATATTTGTTCTTGTATAATAATTTTGAACACTTTGGCTGGTGCAGATATTATAGCTATTGGACGATAATTTTTAATATCGTTACTCATACCGCCTGATTTGGGAATGGGACAGATATCAGCAAGTTTCCATTTAGTAGGGAATTCGGAGGTAGCTACTGACTTATTGAAAATTACTTGTAGTGGATATTTCAGTATATCCGAACAACCTGTGGTAATATAGGGTGGCACTTTATCAGGTCCATGAGATGTCCGTGGTTTCAGTTTTTTAATGGCTTTTTCTACGTCTTGCAGTTCAACGTGTTCAAGGGACAATTGATCTAAGAGTTCAGAACTATTGTGTTGTGCAAGAGTATTAAGATTATATATATTTTGACACTTTGTGTGTCACCTGGAAGTTCTTCATGAACGCTTTTGCGATAGCTTTTTCATTCTTTAAAAGTTGACCCTCGTAACTTAGTGCATTGCATTCGGATTTACGTCCTTTATTTTTTATATATATCCAGAAGCTTTTTGGATCGGTTAAGATGTTATTTTCGCAGTTATGCAAATATGTTTTATAAGCGGAGGTTCTCTCTCTTTTGGTGAGAGCACGTATTTCCTTAAATTTATCATAATGATAAGTAGGATCCCCAGTTGATTGTTTTCCATTTTCTACGGTGGTATGCCTTTCTCCCGATCAGTTTAATTATGCAATTTGAACGCCACACAGCATAATTTGATTTCGATCTCTTTCGCGGTATACATTTATGAAAAATGCCACATAATATATTATAGTATGAATCAACAGCTTCATCAACAGTCGAGCTATTATATACGCTTTCCCAATTAGCTGATTCAATAAAGCGATATAATGGTTCATAATTGGCTTTGGAGAAGATGTAATCCATTGATTGTGACTTTGTTGTATTTTTTATTGGCTTGGTGTACAGGAATTCTGCTAATAAAGCAGGGTGATAGGCATCCTCAGGGACGATTGAGTCATGCTCACGCGTTACAAGAATACTGACAATGTTGGAAAGTACTAAATCTAAAGTTTTGCCGTATGTGTTCCTGACATCATTGAGAGATTTTAAGTTATAACAATTAATCAAACAATATAATTCATGGCATTCTGATGTTGAACTAAGAAAATCAAAATCGGTTCCTGTGACGTCTCGGATGTTATAATCACCTATTAGGAGAATGTTGCTTTCAGGTGGTAATATACTGTATATAAAATCAAAATAACCTTGATATACTGAAATAGGAGACGCAGGAAAGATGTAGACAACACAAACAAATATACAAGTAATATTATTTACACAAAGTTTAGCTAGTATACAGTCTACGCCTGGTATATCAGGCGAAGAAACTCTCTGAACTAGAAATTTTTATTCACAGCTAACAAAACGCCACCACCTGACTTTTTCCCTGAAGAAAGTAAATTTCTATCAGCTCTTAAAACAATATATCTTGAGTCAAAAAGTTCGCAATCAATATGACTGTCGGTGAGCCAAGTCTCGAATAATGCAATCTCTTGGTAGTTACTGTTTAAGATATTTTCATACAAAGTATTAACTTTGGTTCGGAGACCACGAGGATTCTGTATGTACAGATTAAAGTACGCTTGCTTCCCTGAAAAAGCATTACACGCAGAGTCAGATTTGTTTGCATCTTCTTTTGGGTTCGCTGAACCACTTCCCCCCACTCCATCGCAATCATCCCTTCTTACCTGGATGCTTGAGTTTCAGCTACATTTCCGTAGGCTATTTACGCTGGACTTTTGGGCAATGGAGCTTCTGGTAGTAACTACTGATTTCGAAGAGAGAGAGAGGGGGGAGGATACACTAGATACACTACTCACTGTATTTCTCTCTGAATCATTTGACCTGCCATTTTTAGATTCACTTTTGCCTGTTATCGGCCCAAGGGTCACTTCTGTAGACGGAAGTTTTGTTCGGCTTTCCGGGAGGTCACACGGGATGCTAGTGGTGAGAGAAGAATGAGGTGGTGATTGTGTCAGTTCTTTCATCGAGTTTCCCTTTCCTTCCTGCAGGCTGGTTACCCTGGGAGGTTCAGATGTCTCAGACGTAGCTTCTGTCTTTGACTTCCTGTTCCGTTGATTTCACGATTCATTGTTGTCCTTGTCCGTAATGTTCAAATTTTAGTAATTTCAAAAATTACTTTGCACCTTACATGACATTACGTTCAGTCACTGGTGCACAGATATAGAACACACGGTCTGTTCTGACTCGTTCTCTGTGTTAACTCATTCCAAGTGTTGACCCACTCCCTGTTATGACTTACTTCATGTTCTGGCTCATTCCCTGTGCTGACTCATTCCCTCTGCTAACTCTCTCCTTGACTCACTGTATGTGTTAACTCCCTCCCTGTTCTCACTCTTTTGTGTGTTGACTCATTCCATCCGTTGACTAACTCCCTGTTCTGACTCACTCCATATGTTGACTCACTTCATGTTCTAACTCATTAACTGTGCTGAGTCTCTCCCTTGTTGACTCACTCCCTGTGCTGACTCGTTCAAGGTGTTGACCCACTCCCTGTTCTAACACTTCATATGTCGATATACATACATATTCTGATTCATTCCTTGTGCTCACTTTGTCCCTCATTGACTCACTGTGTTTTGACTCACTCCCTGTTTCGAATCGTCCTCTGTGTCGACCCACTCCATGCGTTTACCCACTCCGTATTCTGACTCACTCCATATGTTGAGTTACT
The DNA here is from genome assembly GCA_022664845.1 of Lepisma saccharinum. Taxonomy (NCBI): domain Eukaryota; kingdom Metazoa; phylum Arthropoda; class Insecta; order Zygentoma; family Lepismatidae; genus Lepisma; species Lepisma saccharinum. Next base: position 29,098 of record JAGDQP010005412.1, on the reverse strand, counting down.
ACGTGTTCTGACTCATTCCCTGTGCTAACTTTCTCCCTTGTTGACTCACTATATGCGTTGACCCACTCCCTGTTTTGACTGACTATGTTGGCTCACTCCATGTTCAAACTCATTACCTGTGCTGACTCTCCTTTGTTGACTCACTGTATGTGTTGACTCACTCCCTGTTCTGGCTCGTTTCCTTGTTGACTCACTCCTTGCGCTGAGACATTCCCTGTGCTGATTCTCTCTTGTTAACTCCCTCTAAGTGTTGACTCACCCCCTGTACTGACTCATTATTGACCCACTCCATGTTCTGACGCGTCCTCTGTGTTGACTAACTCCGTGTTCTGACTCATTCCCTATGTGCTAACTCTCCCTTGTTGAATCACTCTATGTGTTGACTCACTCTCGGTTTTGAATTGATCTCTGTGTTGACTCGCTCCATGCGTAGACTCACTCCCTGTTCTGAATCACTCCATATATTGACTCACTCCATGTTCAGATTCATTCCTCATGCTCTCTCCCTTATTGGCTCACTGTATGTGTTGACTCACTCCCTGTTCAGACTCATTCTCTTGTTGACTCACTCCTTGCGCTGAGACATTCCCTGTGCTGATTCTCTCCCTTGTTGACTCCCTGTATGTGTTGGCTCACTCCCTGTTCTGACTCATTCCCGTGTTGATCTACTCCTTGAGCTGACTCATTCATTCCCTTTGTCACTTTCGTGTCGTGTATATTTAATGTACAGAGACGGACGGGCATGTGTAGCTATCGTAGCTGGCGAACATTCAGATCTATTGTTCACAATACTTTAATGTGTGCACCGTGGCACACGCGTCACACACACAAAAATCCACTTGGAAATTAAAGTTCTACAATACTCGACGAAGCATGCTCTGTGGAATTCGACCACGAAAATACTGATCATATAACATTTTGCTAACGGCGGTACATAAAGCGAATTCTCCCAAAGTGAAAAAAAAATAATATAATTATACATCCGGTGAACGGGGGTGGCTATGGAAAAAGTTTGTTGTCTGTCATCTGTAGCACGCGCAACAAAACGTACGATTGTGGAGCCTCGCACATTCTCGTTAAAATGGGCGCGGAGCTCTGTCCATAGTTGTCGAATTCAGCGTCCAATTGTGAAAACAACGGTATTCCAACATGTCCTGTCCTGCTGACTTTCTATGTTGATAACTAACCGTAACCCCGTGGTCCCTCAGCGAGCATAACCGTGCTGTCAATAAGGCATCTGAGACTTTGGGCACTTGCCTTTCCTAATGACATAATGTTCATCCTTGTTTAACTATTTCATTCACTAAAGAAAGCACATCATAGAGAAAAGTTTACGAGTAGATAGCAGTGCTTTTAAACAAGGATAGTATTTCTTCATGTCATAGCTGAAAACGGAATTGCAGCAAATTATACATCAGTATAACTACCCATAGATGGCTCTGGCTATAACGCTAATGCAACCAATTATTTTGACAGGATTTGGCAGGATTTTTCTTCCGTTCCATCAAGAAAATTTCAAAGAAAAAGCTGAAATAGACACAGCTACCGTTTCCCATAAAGTTTCTTCAGTGGAAGTTCAACATGCTGATAGATCTCATCGCACAAGCTTCATATGAGCTTAGAAGAAAGAATAGCGAAGGTTAAAAAACACAACATTAAGAAATGGTAGGTTTTCAACATTATTGCAACCCATTAAATTAGTATCTTTCATTGCAAGTTCCTTTCTGAGACAGTCTTTAAAATGGCTATAAACACGTTTTAATTATTTTGTTATTTATTTGGTATATTTTGAAAAACCCAAACGATCAAATTTGAAGGAACTATGGACTTCGGTCCGTCTCACTTATATGAGATCATCTCTTCTAAAACCTACTGATATTCATGCTCCAATCGGTATTCGAACCCGAAACCACTTGACCGCTAACCTAACACGTCACACTTTTATATCACGACAACCAAGGCGGCCAACAGCCTGAAACTGAAATGTAATCTTTATGCCTTCCCTCCACAATTGGCTCCCATCTCTCCAATTTATCTTTCAATTCTCTCTCTCTCCCTTTCTCTCTCGTACACACACACACACACTGGAAAAAGTATTACAAACCGACTTCATCTGGCTTCCACTCTTTGACATTTTTCCTTGTTCTTTTACCAGTCGTAAAATGTCAAAAGGTTCTGGTCTGGTAATCTATTCACCATCACTGTGGATTAAAGTTTTCGGAAAAAGTTTTCAATACATGTATACAGCTTAATCAAATAACCCTACAATGCATCACTGAAGGTTGTGCGCCTTGATATTCTCAGTCAGTGTTGTCAGGTAAAGGGAAATTTCCCGGAAAACAGGAAAATCTGGGCCACAAGAAAGGTTCAAGGAAAAATAAAATTTTAAATCGGGAATTTTTTTCAGTATTTTGAGGGAAATATTGCAACGGGAACCTGAAAACACTGTTCTCAGTTCATGTTGAGACTTGCAACAAGGAAGAAGTGCAGTTCTTTTCTGCTATGATTAACAAGGGCGCCGATCCCGGGGGGGGCCTTTTGAGGGCCCTGGCCCCCCAAAGTTGAAATGTGTCCCTCTAATGCGGGGCCCAAAATACTAAGTTCAAGTAGGTTATTCTATTTCTACAATACATGGTCATTCGTTTTCTCCTTCTCCTAATGCGTATCTCCTTTTGGCAAATCTATTTCATTGATATACTTAAGACCGGAAGACATTTCTGAAACACTTAGAGCTTGCCATTTACCAAACGTGTTCCGAAGAACACAGTAAGAAGGAATCTGAGACATTCACTCCGAAGAGAGTTCAACATAGAAGAGAAAGCCTAATTAATTGAATCTAACCTAACCTCAAATCATTGCAGGCTAGTATTTAGTTAGGAGAAATAAGTCCATATTCAAAAAAAATATTAAAAATATGCTTTTAATATATATAGATATATATGAAAGTAACAATGGAATATTGTATTGTCACCCGAATTATGTCAGTGTGCAACATTTCACCATCGTATGACGTCGGGAAATGAGTTAAATTAACGTTCCAAGATTTAAGGACACCACGAACCATTGTGAACTAAACAAAAGAATGTAAAAACAAAATTGAAACTCACTGTGGTGTCACTTATTTAATTAAGATCACTCGTGTGCAAAATGCGTAAATACTGAAATGAAAAAATGTAACTTGTAGTACACTAACACCCGTTGAAAAATTGTCCAGTCCAAAAACAAGCCTGGGGGTGCTCAGTTATCCCACGGATGCATTTGTGTCATAAAAATAACCTGATACATTGTAGGGTTCAATATATAAAGTCTGTATGTATGTGTGAACACACTCGTGACGAAACCGTACAAATACAATAGAACCTTTCTGTATGGATATATTACTATCAATACATTTAACCAATTAAAAAAATAGAAATAAAAGAAGGCAGTAGGGGGGAGGAACAAAAGAAATAAAATTAGATGAAACCCACATATGATTCTCATATTCCATACTATTGTTATGGTATTATGTAATATTTTGTTCTCTACATAGATTAATTAACACGATCCGATTAAATTTCTCTATAATATTGGCTGATGGCAGTTTGTCGAACGGTGAGATAAGCGAGACAGAATTTTGCATACTACATCAGGAGTATCATAATTAATTTTGATAAATATTGCATCTAAAGATCAAATAAATTTTTTGTTCCCTACATCTGCCTCCCCCTCTTGCCAACATACACGTTGGTGATGCTTATGTTCATTTGGAAATGATTTGTACTCAGAATTATTTTTCCTTGATTGGCGTTTAGTATTGGTCAGATATCATGAATTGTTTAAATGAAAATACATTCTTTGATTTTTAATTAAATTGTGGATATGATATTTCTTTTTCATCTCTTCGATTTTAATTGCGACACACATACCTACGTACTTCAGTCTTGTAACACGTTATAGCTACTGTTACCCAGGCATGGGCCAGGTGGACAGAGTTGGTAGCTGCGAACGAAGATTTAGTCAATACCCTTTCGTTGAGAAACTGCCAGAAAAAAAAATATATAAGTAGCGGAAAACGAACTCGCCTGATCTAAACCGTCTTAGGGCTGTTCAAGTATTACGTAAGCATTGAAAGAGCAAGCAGGGGTTCAAGATTTATTTATTTTGGATAATAACCGAAAGGGATAATCAGAGCAATGTTATGTAAGGCAAACATTGATTTTGTCAGACCACCCTATGGGGGAGGGGTGTAACCCCCTTACATTCTCGAGAACATCCCCCAACTTTAAAATTTGTACTGTCAAAAATCGACAGGAACCGCGCGTGTACACCATCACAATGTTTTACTTGACACCCCTCAAACTCAAAATCCTGGCGTAATCCCTGGTTAAACATACGCGTGTGATGGTGTTCTGCAGTCTTCTTGGAAGCTATACCATTTTCGATGCGGATAATTTAGATAAAACAATAAAATAAATAAAATAAAATGTCAACAAAATTTGTTCTTCGAAGACAACATGCATGAATTTAAATTGTGAACTGAGCAATCAGTTCTGAAATAAGAAATAATAAGACAAGCAGAAGACGACATGTAACGAAAGAAAGAAATAGCACACCTCCGACGACATTCAACTGAAGCAAACTCTAAAAAAGTAATAAAAAACTTTTTAAAGACATACCTTTCTTAAACAATTCGTACTAAAAAGTAAACACAATTTTGTTTATGCATGACTAAAAAGAAAAGCATGGGGCACTGTTATATACAGCCACTTTCTTGAATTGGCGCGCCCCACGCTTTTTTTTGTTGTGCATAAAAAAATATTTTTACTTCTTTAGTACGAATTGTTTAAGAAAAGTATGTCTTTAAAAAAAAATATTTTTTCGAGTTATTTCAGTGTTCGGATACTTTTTCTCAAGCTAACATTTTGTAACCCAAATCCTAGAGTGTTCTGCAACCAGTCAAACGCAACATCGTTCCAGGCTAGTATTTATTTTAGGATAAAGAAGTCGATATTACAAAATATACTTTCAAAATATATAAATATATAGAAATATATGAAAGTAACAATAGAATATTGTGTTGTCACCAGCGCTGTGCAAAATTTCATCATTGGGTGACGTCAGAAAATGAGTTAAATTAACGTTGCAAGATATGAGGACACCAACGAACCATTCTGAAATAAAGAAAAGTCTATAATAAAAAGAAAGAAATCCTGAAAGATAAGTAACTGACCTTGAGAAACCAAGAAAACATTACTATTGTTTAAATTTAAAAGATTTAAGTACTCATTTTGACTACGAAATAATAACGATAAGAAAATTAAGACGTCTTACGTAAGCATGCGGAGAGGGGATCGGGAACCAGCTTATTTTTGCTTACAATGGGAGAAGTGTGTCGAGATTCATAGAACATGAAGTTGTTGCACTTTTATTTGTATGTCGTGGGTTCGAACCCACTGTAATATGAGTTATTTTTAATCATAATAGTATCTGAAAATCTAAAGAACAATAATTAAACGTTCCAATATAGATGGGGAAGGTGAAAAATTATATGGCGTGCAGCGGGTTCGAACCTAGAACACTGAAATAAACGTGCAATAATCTCGTGCCCTAAGCAACCCCAATCACTGGAGTTATACTCATCATGCTCCAGTTCAGACGTGTTTTCCACCGTTGCGTTTATAGAAGTTTTTCTCCATTACCGATTTCTTCTAGCGAGAAAAGAAACAGCTGCAAACAGAAAGTCACGGTCGAAAAAATGAAGGCTAATTAATACAGGACTCAGCGACGACTCAATAGAATTGATTAAGTAAAGAAGAAGATGCAAAAATAATAGCTTATTACAATGCTAGCAGCCACAGAATAATGAGGCAAAACTTTAATAATTCAATGCCCTCATAAATCGGTATTCCAGTCGAAGTGTTACCACGGATCCCGTGTTAACAGTAAGCAATAAGAAATGTCATCTTCAATTTGACGAGGACCTTTCAAACAAGAGCTGCCCTGCCACCTGTGCAGGATTGGCCGGGATATGGCTTACCAATCCAATACCTCGAAAAGTTTAAAATTTTCCCCGATATCCGACATTACCTTCAGAAATTTTGTGAAAGATACTTTTCTACGGAACAGCGTCAAAAGGGTGATTTTATCGTTGTTATGCGAAGCACTAATGTTTTAAGTCAAACCCACATTTCATAAAAGTAAAATAACTATATGGCTAAATTTTAATATATTAGTTGATGTACCCGCCCGTTGGTGCAGGGTGAATAAAATATGTTAGTAACGATAAGTTAAAATTGGTTGGCAATACTGACAACTGGGGCCGCCTGTTAAAAATATCGCTATGCATTCGATAAATCGAAAATTCGAACACTTCTAAATAGAGGACGGGAGAAGATGTTGAGGAATTACGTCGACGAGGGCCTAATTTGAAAATACCATCCCGGCATTTGCCTGATGTGACTAAGGCAAATTCCTCAATCAGGATGGGCGACTGTAATCCGTTCTCAGGATCTTTCGATTGCTAAGCCAGCGTACTATTAACTGAGCTACGGCCGCTTGGGGTATGTTCTTCAGGGGATAGAGAGTGGAATAAGGACCAGCACAAAGCAAATCAAATCACATACTCTGGAGAAAATTTCGCTACGTCCATTTGTAGCACTTCCTGTAGTAGTAACGTGGTTAAGTGTTACTTTCAGAGGATACTAATTTTCCGGACACCCTATATTAGAATTTCTGCCCACTATAATATAATAAAATAGTGTTGCAGTTCTTATAACAATCAGGACACATAAACATTTACTTTTTTTAAAGAGGCTGGTAACACTGACAATTAAGTAATTAAAGACAGTAAGAAGTGGTAAGCAACACTGATCAAGATAGTTCCAACAACTCTGAGCTAGTCAAGCCAAGGCCTCTTCAATGACACCTCGACCGCATATCTACACCTTGTGGTTCATAAGATATATTTATTAGCATGAAGTGGCAACACTGACCACAAGGTGTTTGTGGGCGGGGACACCCACAGTATCTTTTTTATTGTATTGAATAAAGTTTATGCCAAGTTTGGTGCTGCTACGTCCAACATAATGGAAGCAGTTTGAAAAATTGAATTTTAAATTAAATGAGTTGGCAACACTAGGGGCTGCAAATTTGGTATAAATAGGTCTAACGGAATGGAAGCGATTTGAACGATTAATATTTTTTTAAAATGAGTTCTTAGGTACTCTTAGGACTCGGTACATTTTAACTGTCGGAAATTTATTTTATGAATTATTGGATATTGAATTAGCTGGTGGGTAGAGAATATTATAACATCAAAATGACTTAAATAAGGAACGTATGAAAGGATGCGTCCGCCCCCTCACCCGGAAATTAAGTTTCATGAAGAATTAGTATAATTTTAGTCATTGTAGGTATAATATTTAATATACCTTTCATAGCCAGTACACGTTGAACCACAATCACCTTTTTCACCTCTCTCCTCATAATGTTACACCCACTGGCTAAAGTGTTAATAATGTACCCTGTTACTTTTCAGAGAAATTAAGAGAGAGAGAGAGAGAGAAGGCAAGACCTCACTTCCGTATCGCCGCAGTAACATCCCCAACATGAGAACAGGGAATGATCTTTATTTTGTCTTATATGTGATATCTGGGTTTGCATTGCACGTCATAAAAATTATCTAACCTGACTTTCTAACATACTTTCGTGGAGTGTGTAAAACATTGACAAATAAATGTAACAAAAACAAATCTATTCTAGTTGTTTCCGAGAGTAGTAAAATGTTTTAAATGCAAAAAGAACCAAAGGGAGGCAGTTATTAAGGAATTATATAAAATGTAAAGTTCTTTCTCAAATTCCGAAGATAGAAAGACGTAATGGGTTGCTGAACATGACCATGTGACGAGACCACGTTGGTTCAATGGTACAGCGCTCACCTCTGGTGCTTGAGGTCGTTGGTTCGATCCCCGCTTACACCATGTGAGCTTTGTGGTGGACAAACACCGTGTGCGTGGGTTTTCTTGGGGTTCTCCCGTTTCCTCCTACTTTCTTCATTCCACCAATTCATCCGGTCTCCGTCAAAGTTGCCTAAAGGTCTTAAAATTAAATTCAAATGACGCTGTGGGGATAAGGTCGTAAGACATCCACCTAACCTCACCTCTCCAACCTCAAAATCTAAACTAGCAGCTACTCTCGTCACTTCAGATTGACTGCCGCGTACTCTTGTCGAAAAGGGAAAATAATAAGTAACGCCTGTAGACCTAGCTCATAATTTTCTTATCAGTGCTAGAAACAAGAATATTGGCTTGACACACAAGATAACAAACAATTTTGTTTGTTGTATCTAAACTGTTATAAATTACTGCTATTATTCAGAAGTAACAGTTATAACATTTATAACAATTTAACGAAACTTAACTGTTATAAAATAATAGTTGATTTGTCCATCTCTATGAGCTAGTTGAGTACTTCTCTACACCTTGTGGCTCCCTAAGTCTGGACACCGGACAGACGGAAGGACTGAGCAAGATATTTTTATAGCTTCTATAAAGAGAGCTAGAAAGAACTTTATGCTACTGGAAAGTAGTTTCAAGTGATTTTTATTTAGGATTTCTTTTTTTTTTTTAGTGAGCTCTCATGAGTCAAAGCTTTAATATCAAAGGAATGAATTATTGACTTTAAAGAACAAACATGAACTTTAGACATCTTTTTTTTCAACAAAAAAAAAAAGAAGAAATGTGTGATACGGACCACTACCCACAAGAATATATCAAATAAGGAAAGCTTTGTCAAACATTTCATTTCCTGTTTCGTGTTTATGAAACAGTTGAACTTAAAAATACGCACGGATATCTGAACAGTAATTATATCTGACCTTTACAGATGATTGTTTATCCTATCTTCCACAGAATGTTTACCAGCTGACTTTTTAAACTCAATGAAACCTAGAAGTCGTAAATGTTAATATTAGTAGCTTTAGTAAAAGAGATCTGACGAAATTTGAAAGCCTTCTGTACTTAATAAAACCTTTGTTGATAGAAAAAAATAACATCAATTCTGTAGCCCTAAGGCATAAGCAGATATGTCACTTTCTCCCGATAATGAGATATTCTAACAAACATGTAGACCTAAGGGTTTTCTACCTTGTGGCAAAGTCTGATAAGTCAAAAATGAAAATAAATAAATATAAAACTATTTATATTTGACTTATCAAGACTTTGCCACAAGGAAGAAAACCCTTCGGTCTACTTGTTTGTCGGAATATCTCATTTTCGGGAGAAACTGACATATTTACTTATGCCTTAGGGTCACAGAATTTAAAAACAAAGCCTGTCTTGATCTTTCTATATCAAATAAATAACAGAGACCCAATATGCCCTACCTGGGCTTTGACATTATTTCTTTATATTTAATGTTGTTGTTCACAACACTGGTGACTCCATCTACTGGCTTATCTTTAAATCACATCTTCCACACACACAACTACTGTCATCTGTCGGATTTAACACGTATTATAACGAATAAAGCGAATTGGTCATATTAGGTTCCTAGGCCATATTTGGGTCTTATATCTTAGCTTATATCTCGAATTTCACCATATATTGACTTAAATTAATTTTGAAGAATGGGGAAGTAAGAAATTTCTTGAACTTTAATACGCGAAGTACATTTAGAGTCAAAGAAAATGGTCAATGGATATCTTATCATTCCAAAAGTTTCACAAGCTAACGGCGTCATGTAACTCTTGCAAAATAGCATGCGAGGGGAAATGCTATTTCCTGTAACTTGTGAAATCATGTCACATCTACAAGGTAACCAAAACGGTTTTTGACGTCCCATTAATCATGCCCTCATAGAGAAGAAACGAAATGACCCACGTGCCTGCCAAGCGATCGGGAGTTAGTCTGACCATCGACCTTTAGTAATACAGGCACAGTGCTCACATACAGCAGTCATAGCTCGTCCAGTGTAAAAGAGAAATGGAGGTATCGAAGCACAGCTTGTTCGCGTGTGTTTGTTGTGTGACTTTAAAGTGGGCCTGTCAGCTGCCGCATAAAATCGCCTCATATGCCAGGCATTTGGTGAGAATGCCGTAAACGAACGCACCGCTAGGCATTGGTCCCAGACATGCCGTTCGGGAGATATGAGCCTTGCAGTAGACGACCACATGTGTTGGATGACCACGCCCTGAAAGCAGCCATCGAGAAGGACAGTGGTTTAATATGTAATAAACTTGCACAAAGATTCCATGTTTCCGTTGAAACAGTCGGACTGCACCTGCATGGGATAGGGAAGTCATACATGTTAAGCAAGTGGGGTACCCCACACATTGTCGACAGCCAACAAGGAACAACGAGTGACAGCCTGTTTGTCCTTGCTCACTCGACACCTAAACACACCCATATTTGATCACTTTTTCACTGGTGACGAAAAGTGGGTTCTCTACTAGACAACGGTTGTAGCCACTTGACCCTGTTCCTCACAACTCAAGACCACCTCTGCACCCACGAAAAGTTATGCTTTCTATATGCTGAACTTGTCGCCAAGTGGTGCATTACGAGCTCCTTCCACCTGGTCAGACCATTACTGCTGATCTCTGCTCACAGCAGTTGCAAAGGGTGCACCGTGCATTGCGGCAGAAGGAGCCGGCATTGGTAAATAGCAAGGGTATGCTGGTCCTCCACGACAACGCCGAGCCACATGTGGCAAAGAGGACCCGGGAGACTCTTCAGTAACTTGGCTGTGAGACACTGTGCCAAGCACCATATTCAATGGACCTTGCGTCAACAGATTACCACCTGTCTCATTCCCTCGACAACCACCTCCGTGGGAGATCCTTCGCCAATGAGGGAGACCTGCGGAACGCACTCACGGACTTCTTTGCCTCGAAGAACGTCGACTTTTATCACCAGGGTATTGTGCAGCTGCAGGAACGTTGGCAAAAGGTGTTGGATGCTGATGAAGCTTACTTCGAAACCTAAAGGTACGTACTGTATTGCTCTTTATCGCTGCTCTTGAACGACAAAAACTTTTTTGGTTGCCTTGTATTTCTTCAAGGAAGAAGGGGCCAAATTCTCGTAACGACAACACACATTACTATCAAAACTGATACCGCAGTGTCTCTTTTATATGTCAACAGAATTTCCGATGCCCTTTTTTATTGGTTTTTTTTTCTGTTTTTAAAACAGGTATATTGCCCTTTGTTACCTGTATCTATGGCATTTCCCTATTAACTCTGTCACTGGTTTCATAATCCCAGACATCTGCCATTATAGTGAGACAAAGGGCTTTCCAACGTGGCTTATCTCATGGGAGAAGGTATGAATATATATGTGTATGTGAGTATATATATATATCAATGTGTGAGTGTGTTTGAGAGAGTTGAGTGAGTGAGTGTTTGCCTTTATGATTACTCAGCAACAGGTGTTCCCGACAGATAGTAAATCACCTTTCAGCAAACAGTATGTAACATCAAGGAAGTAGACAATAACTTTAGAATATTGTCAACACACACACACACACACACACACAGAGAGAGAGAGAGAGAGAGAGAGAGAGAGGAGATGTTGAAACAAAGGAAGAGAAATGGCCCATACACTTTTATATGAACATGTGAGGTATATATCGATATGTGTTTTTTAATGAACCCACATTTTGTCAATGTCTAGGAAGGCGACTGATTCTGTAAACAATATTGACTTATTTATGAGAACACAATAGACTGATGCCCAATTACAACGTTCTACCAGGTGCATGAATTTATCAGCCCCATCTGGAGCCCCAAGATCGAAACATCCTCAGGAATGACGGACCATTCATAGCCTATCAAGAAAATAAAACTCCGATTTTTGTGCTCTTCAAATAACCGAACTACAAGGGTGTTCAACTGACGCCCCTAGCTTCCGTGTAGTTATCAGCTCCACCTGCACTATCTACAGCTGAAAGATCAAAACCTACACAGGAATTATTGGCTCCCAAAAACAAAGAAATTGGGCTCTTAAAATAACCGAATTCCAGGACCATTCAGCTGGGTTGCTAGTCCGTAATTCCTGCGTAGGTTTCAACTTTTGAACTGTAGATGGCGCAGGTGGCGCCGCTAATTACACGGAAGTTTTCAGCGCCAGTAATACCCTTGTAGTTCGGTTATTTGTAGAACTTAAAAATCGGGATTTTGTTTTCTTGAGGGTCTATAAATAATTAATAAATGTTTCAATTTTGGGGCGCCAGCCTGCGCTGCTAACTTCATGGATTTCATTATATAGTTATGCAAGCACATATCCATGTAAAAGAATTCTCAAATGCAAATGAAATTTTATAATATTGAAATGAAAGCTATTAAAATTCATTTCACAAAGATAAAAAGAAAAACCAAGTTGTGTATATTGAAAGAAATACAGACTGTAATAAACGTAGAGATTTTGCTTAATATCTTTTTAAATTGATTTGTACTATGAAATACATTGTCTTCATTTCCTTTTTACATACTTTTCTTTAGTTCACAATAGTTTGTAGTGTCCTCAAATTTTGCAACCGTAATTTAACTCATTTCCCGACGTCATAGAATGACAAAATTTTGCACAGCCTCGTAAGTTGAGAGACAATACAATATTCTATTGTTACTTTCATATATTTCTGAAAATCATATTTCAATATTTTTTTTAAATATTATCCATAAATACTAGCCTGCAACGCTGTGGAGTTTGACTGGTTGCAGAATACTGTAGGATTCGGGTAAAATATAATTTAAAAAATTTTTTTTTAAAGACATACTTTTCTTAAACAATTCGTACAAAAAAAAATAAAAATAATTTTGTTTATGCATGACTAAAAGAAAAGCATGAAGTACGCTCTCATAAACAGTCACTTTATAAATTCTTCAATTAGCGCACCCCATGTTTTTTTCTTTTGAGTCACGCAGAAGAAAAAATATTTTTAAATTTTTAGTACGAAGTATTTCGGAAATGTATTATTTATTATTTGTTATACCATTCTCTTGAATAAATTGCACATTTTTGCGCTGTTGTTGATAAGTTAATAATTTTTTCTCGCACTTCTATTAAAAAAAAATCTTAGCTAAGTTTTAATACAGGGACTGTAAAAGTGTAGTTTTGTGTGTATATAGAGTGAGTTGAAGGTTGCCATTTGTATTTTGTGAAGAAAAAGTAATGTGTATAAGCATTCACTAAACAATAATGTTAACTTTTACCGCTTACCTATTTTCGTCTGCGCTAAAATTAGTCGGGTTTTGCTTAAGAGTGCGTCATTTTGAACCCTAAAGTTAGGTGGGTCTGGGAACTACTACTAGAAAGAACGAACAATTGAAAATAGTCGCCAAAGCCACCTAACGGCGGGGTTCAAAATCACGTGCTCCTAGTCCAGACGAAAATAGGTAAGCGGTAAAAGTTTATCTTATTACTTAGTCTAAAGTATCGTCTGCTGTGTAGAGATAATATATTAAACGAACATCTTAATGTGTCGTATGCTTTTAATTATTGAGCCAGACCAACTTCCATGTTATCACTGTGAAAAGGTTAGAGATATCAACAATAATATTATCTCTTCTTTATATCGAGCTTTTAGTAAGCTGTCTTTAAGGCCTCGGTTCGCTTCATAACTGATCTCAGGGAATCCGTGGGCGAATAGAAGAGTAATAATAAGCCCCCTTGTTACCCAGGACAGTACAGCGCTTGGGCGGGACGACACTTATTATGATAATGATAGCCTAAGGTGTTACACCTCAGAATCATCAGCAGCGTCAGTCGTAATAAAAAGCAGGTAATATAAACTATTCATATATCAAATATATTTCAGATATCATGGATATTCTGCCTCAGTAACCCAAACTCAACAATATCATATCATATACATTATGTGCATAAGATTCAGACATCGAATTATTAATTAAACTTTTCAGTAATCGCATCGAGGTTTAAATAATAACAATAAAACAAAACCATAATCCATATGTAAAAAAGCAGCATTAAAAAAATCAATTTATTAATGTTCTATCATTTAAAATTCCCGCGAGCATTTAATCACGACATCTAACGGTACTTGTTTATCAGAGTTTTCACTTCCAGACTGGTTCCAGTGCTGCCATCTATTGCAAAAACTAGAACGAACTCGGTGAAGCTTTCCATATCTTCAATTCTATACCATTACAGCTGCAATATCTGCTTAATCAAATGGTTAATACTGCCAATTTAGCTGGAGAGGGCTTGGGTTCGATTCCTAGTGAATCTGCTGGTCTTGACTCAACATGATAAGAACAATTGTGGGAGTAGTTAACTAGTGGACTCCGGTCTCGTATGGCAGGAAAAGATGCTATCAAAAGTGAGGGAGAACGGAAGAAACAGAAGGAAAGAGGGGAAAAACGACATAAATGATAAAGAACAACAAAGGAAAGAAGGAAGAAAGATAGAAAAAGGAAAGAGAAAGGAAGGAAAAAGAAACAGAAAGAAAAAGGAATGAGAAAGAAAGAATAACAAAGGAAGGATAAGAATGAAAGGAAAGAAGAAAGACAGAAATAAAAAGAAAGCAGAAATAAAGAGAAATCGAAAAGAAAGAGAAAGGAAACACGAAAGAAGGAAAGAGAAAAGAAAGACAGAAAGGAAGGAATTAAAACAACGGAAGAAAGAAAGAAAAATGAAGATAGAAAGAAGAAAAAAGGAAAATAAAGATAGAAAGGAAGAATGATAGGAAAAGAAAGATAGGAAGGCAGAAAGAAAGATAGAAAAAAAAATAAAGTAAGAAAAAGAAAGACGAAAGAAGGAAGGAATAAGAAAGATAGAAAGGAAGGAATAAAGAAAAAGAAAATCAATGAAAGACAGACAATGGAAGAAAGGAAAAAAGACATTAAATAGAGAAAACTGAAAAACAAAAAAAAACGAAAAGCAAAGCAAGGAAGGAAGAAAGAATAAAAGAATGAAAGACATAGGAAAAAGAAAGAAAGAAAATAAAGACTAAAGAAGGAAGGAAGAAAAACGGAAATTAAAGAGGGAAGAAAGAAAGGCAAGAAAGGAAGGATGGGAGAAAGAAAGAAAGACAAAAGAAGAAATATAGAACGGATTGAAGAAAGAAAGAAATTAAGAAAGAAAGACAAAATAAATAAATAAGGTAAATGAAATAAAGAGAGAAAAATGAAAAAAAGGGAAGAAAGAAAATAAACAAACAACGGTAGCATCATTACAGATAGAAAATGAACGTAAGAAGCAACTTCCTACAACTTGGCCATGGATTTGAGCATTCCGCTGTCAGTTAAAAGGACAAGTAGAATACTTATATCCTTCTGTTCTTTCAGTACTTCCCCTTACCCCTGCCCTCTCATCTATCTCTCTCTCTCTGTATCATCATCCTTCAGCGATTTCAGGTACTTGAAAAATTCCGGGTCAAGAGATTTGTATGACTCCGTGTTCAACAATACGCGGGAAATACGGCCACTTCCCTCAGAAACGCGTAGATGGATGATGCTTTTCAATGCACATTCCTTCCTCCCTCTTCTTCGATGGATCGATAGTACACGAAACATTTTCTCGAGTGCTTCATCATCGTCTCTCCTCTCTTCCATTTCCACTTTTGTGAATCTCTCCATGGCCTCCTCTACTCCCAACATTCATTTACAGTAGCATTTCGTGAGATGAACAAGGGGAATCACCGAGCTAGAAGTAATAGAAATCAGACGCCTGATTTCTCCCCTTCCTCTTAACGTTTCATCAACTACCTTTTTTTTTTTCTATAACTATTTGTGCTCTTCTCGACAATGACAACATAAGGACTATTATAGTTCACAAGAAAATTAGCCTCTTGTAGGATTTTGAACAAATAAGCCGTGCGACCTTGAAATGATATTGCTTTAATAATTTTAATCGCTGAAGCGCCTCTCACCTTGAAAATGGAAATGACGACAATATATTATTTTTTTAAACAACAAAATTAACAAGGATATTATTTTCGTTTTTTACTTGATTCCTTCCTTATCATTCGGTTTTTTAAAATTGCTTCTTATTTGGCTACACCTGACGACAACAGTAAGAACATACTTGACCTGAATATTCTTTCTGCACATTCATTATCATTCATTAAAGAAGCTTGTAATTGCACACATCTACTTGGCTGAACATCATCAAACGTTTCTGAAACCTACTGACACATTGCAAATACAAAACACACGGATGGCAATATTCTTGCGAAATAAAACACATCAAGAGTGATGAAGGTTGCGTACAAACCTGTTATACCTTGCCAGCTCGATACCGCTTCCAGTGCCGATATGACCTGATACGAGTATCACAATGCATGCAGCACAGTGTGCTGGCACGCTTCCAATAAAGGTTTTCAGGAACTATTGAAGCAATATGTCCAACTCCTGTAGCAATATTTCTTTAAGATCCCGGAGAGACGTTTGAGGGAGGAGGGGAAACCGTAATACAACTACGAAGACCATTCCGAACATGCTCTAAAGGTTCAAGTAAACGGTGTATATTGGGTTGTTCATGTCCTGAATGTTCTCGGTTGTACGGATACTGTCTACCACCTAGCCCAATGCATACGGGCATTGTCGTTCACGTTCAAGAACTCTGGTTCAACTGCACTCCGAAGAAAGCTGATTATATACTCTTGCAGGATGACATCGTAGTACATCTGGGCAGTGACGACACGGTGCTTGAATATATGGACGTAACATTACGCGTACCTACGCCATCACACTGTCGCACGATGGTCCCAAAGCCAAATCTAGGTGGACAAAGGTCCTAAAAGTGACCGCCGCGTATTTTGTTAAGAATATGTCCAATTATTCCTACATAGATAGGCAAATAAGGTTCGCAATCATTTGCATCCACATAATAGAGAACGTGGCTGGTAGCGGAGCAGGTAACGGCGAGGACTATGACACGAGCGTTTGAACAGGTGTAGTCGACTGAATGAAATCGTCTGCTACTAACTCGTGTTTTGTGGAAGTTGTATGATCTTTTGATTATCACAAGGCTGCAAGTAAGTTATTGTATTTTTCTAAAGTTTTGTGCATATAGTAAGACTGTTGAAAGGATAGGAAATATGGCATACAAATTATACCTAAGAAGATTATATTTTAGAACAGAAGTATTGATATTAGACTGTATTAGACCAGATTTAGTTTTGCTTACATTAACATATATACGCTCTATCGACTAAGGCTAGATTTGGCTGCAGAGTTCTACAGTAAGTGGACACAATTCATCCAGAAATGGCTATTAATCGAGTGTAGTTAAAATACAGTCACAGTGAACTTTTTGAAGTGTGGTGTAGTGAAGTGAACACTGAAAAACAAACATGTATGTAATGAAAACTCTAAATGTAGACAATTGCAGTGAGAACTTTGTTCGTTGTATTAAGAAACGATGTGTCAACTTTTGTGCTGATGTGAAGCTAAAGTGGACACAAGCTTTATCGTTGTAAGAAAACGTTTTATATGAAAAACCAAACATGGCTCAACCCGATGAACCAAAAGCATCGGCATCTGAGGAAAGTAAAAGTGTGACAAAGGAACGACCGAGAAATAAAGTTATTGAAAGTAGCAACAAAACGAAAAGGAGACGAGTGGCACCCATTGTTGCGAAACATATACCAGAGAAACTATCTTTTGCAGTTGTAACAAAATTTACAATCTGAAGGAAAATGAGATGCAGCAATGATGATGGCGGAAATAACCCGATCGCCCGGTAGAGCCATGAAAATAAAAAGGATGTACAAACGGAAAGGTAATGAACTGCCTTAAAGAATTAGCAATGACCAGGCATTGACATTGTTTGTAGAAAACAAAATGACAAAAAAAAACTGTATGTATCAGTACGCCTTATAAGTAAGGAGCATAACGCTAATATCTATCCTTCGTGCAAAGAAATTCTGAAAACCAAAGGGCAATGTTACCCGTCAGATGTAATTGTATCTGAAGAGTGTGCTGAGATCAAGTTACAGTCACTCATGGACCACACTGTTAGATTAGTTTCTGTTAGGTATGATGTAATTAAACAATACATAGGAACGATGAACAACGTAATTACTTCACCGCTAACACTCATATTTAAATGGATTTGCGGTAGCTCTTCTGGGCATGGTACATACAAGTAAAAATGGACCGACAAGCAGGACATGCACGACAACGATGATGATTCCTATATGTTTGCAGTCTCCATGGTGCCCATACGGTTGTTTGCTACTAACAAAGATGGAGACAATATTATTTTGTGACAAAATCAAAGGACGTCATCTACTTGTTTTTTTAGACCAATAGAGGTGATGTTTGCAAAAGAAGACTACGAATTGACCAGAAATGAAGTTGAGCAAATTCATCCACAAATATCCGTGCTTGTGCCAACAACTGTAGTTATCGAAGATCACAATATCAACATCGAATCGAAACTAATATTGACAATGGTTGATGGGTAAATCTGCAACGCGTTAGCTGAGACATCTGCATCATCTGTTTGTTAGCTATGTGGTGCAAAACCAACGCAAATGAATAGGCTAGAGCTGATAAAAAAGAGGGACATCAATGAGCTTTTGGTATTTCACCACTTCATGCTTGGATCCGTTCACTAAAATGTTTGCTGCACATTGAATACCGAATAATTATAAATGTTGGAGGGTGCCAGCAAGGGACAAAGAGCATGTAACGCAACGAAAGAGACATATTCAAAACAAGCTTAAAGAAGAACTAGGCTTATTGGTTAATGTTCCTAAACTTGGAAGCGGAACTACCAATGATGGGAATTCAGCTCGTTCATTGTTTATAATAATCCGCAGGTAATTGCAACAATTACAGGTTTAACAAAGGATTTGACAGAACGATTTGCGGTCATATTACAAACAATTACTAGTGGTTTTTCGATGAATGTAGAAGCATTTGAAGCATATGCTTCTGAAACAGCAGCATTCTGCATAAGCCATTATAGCTCGTATTATAGCTGTGTGCCGCTGCCATACCGGTCGTGTTTGAGGTCGCTGGGTGGACTGAATCTAGTCTTAAGTTCACGCTAGATGAGGATACGTTTGGAGTCAGTGTCGAGATTGAAGAGACCCCAGGGGATTACTTTGTTTCTGTGTCCATACACCGTGGTCTCTACACCACTTTACGAAGCTCTCCTGTAACGCATTGTTAACGGAATGTATCGTGCGGGTCTCTAGGTACAAAGTCCCTGTTAATGCAGGTACCAACACACAGTATGCGTCAATACACTGACTTCCGTCGTTACTGAAAGTTTCTAAAGGCTGGCCCGTTGCTTATCACCTGGGATATTCAGGACTGAACCGAACGCTTACATATCTATTATGTAGGACTCCCTCTTCGTTTTCCTGTTCCTTCGTTATTCTTTCGAAGAGTAAGCGTTTCGACTTTGTAAGACACTATACTCCAAACAAAATATTTATTACATCTTTTCCTCACTTTTTCTTTTATCGGAACACAGAAAACATTTTTCTTTTAATTTAATGCTGCTTTCAGTGTTGCTTATCTGGCTTTTTAATTCTCTTTCATATTCCACATCCTTCCTTATAATACTTTCCAAAAATACTTAAATCGTGTTCTACTTGTTCTCTTCCGGTTTTACATTGGTTGGTCTTCTGTTTCTTACATTTACCATTCCCTTTCTTCCTCGTTGTAACTGTTTTTATTCCATGCCCTCTCACAGCTTTCTTCTTAGCTGTTTTGGCATATTGTTAATTGAACCACACATTTGCACATCTAATGCTGTTCATTTATCTTCCGTCGACTAAGATCGCTTCTTTATTGTTAGAAACAATTCTTTACACATGCTTCCAGATATCCAGGGACTAAATAAAGTTGGCGACATACATCTTTAACTCATTTCTCTAGCATACACGGTGCTGGTCTTTATTTTAGATACCATCACAATCACTAATAAAGAGAAATCAATGAAAGTTTGAGCTAACTAGAAATTTTAACACAAAAAAGGTATTACTTTAGCTTACGTTGGGCGTGATTTTTCCGAACGAAATACGTCACAGGTTTATGAGTCGGAATCATGGCAACAGTGACATTTTTATTTCTGTATTACCATTGATATTTTGCTATAAGAATCCCGGACAGTATGCCGAGTGAGCGATAGCGAACGAAGACGGTTTAGAACAAGCCAGGTTCGGTATTTTTTTATATTATGCGTTAGACACATCATCTTTAACAAACACCACCTGTGACTGCTCCATTGATTATTCCAAATGGAACGCCCGACGTATACTAAAGACAAGCCCAAAAAATCTTGCGAATATGAAGCAAGAACGCGTTCACTGATCAATTATACTTGGTGAAAAATGTGAAGTATAGTCTGATATTAGAATGAAATTTTAAAGCGAGCTATTGTAATTATCAGCCAACGAGTTAAGTCTGGTGGTAAATATATCTTCTTTATCTGCTACAATAGGGCTAATTGTTGTAGTTCTTCGAGTACACCTTATGGCGTTTGTACAGAACAAAAGCTTATTTTTGTTAATTAACTTACAATTCCTACCAATTACTGAATGTATAGACCTAAATTCAGTTTCGTTATGGGTTGTGAATCAAAATAATGAAATTTTCTTTTTTTGAAAAAAGGTAAATGAATATTTTCCTTCATCTTATTTTATAGCCTACGTAAGTAGTTAGAAAATTCATAAAATTTCTTTGCCTAAAGATGCTCAGTAAAGAACCTGTTTCTTATAATTGAGAAATAATTGTGTATCTCTGCACCGAGTAACAATTTTCTTTAAAAATGAGAAATTAACATTTTCATTTAAAGGAAAATGAAAACATGTCGGTTTAGAAATAAGATTACTGATATCATTTTAAATTAAACAAGAATGCTGATATCTCATTTCTAAGAAAATTGTTTCTCAATGCACAGATAATAACTTTTTTTCCTCAATTTTAAGAAACTGTTTTTTTTACTGTGTTTGAAAACACATCAGTTAGTAAATACAAAAAGTAAGATTTCATATTATTTTCAGCAGTCTTGTCCCTCTTACACACTTTACCCCTCTCTCTCTCTCTCTCTCTCTCTCTCTCTCTCTCTCTCTCTCTCTCTTTGAAGCGGGTAACCGCTGACACGAACAATTCTCAGACATTTGAAACAAAGACCGCATTAACACCAACTTTTGGAGAATATGGTTAGTAAGGTAATGTTAACGTCCCTTTCGTGTTTCTTCCGCGTTTTTTTAATGTGTGTGTGTGTAAGAAAAAGTATGTGAGTGCCTGTCTGTCTCTCTGTGTGAGAGTGTCAGCCTGTTTGTGTGAGTGTCAATCTTTCTGTGTGTATGTGAGTCTCTCTCTCTCTTTCTCTCTGCATGTGTGATATATTTTACCCGCAAAAGTCTACCTGTCTGTGACACACCCATTTCGTATGCCGGAAATGGAAAACGAAACCAACATCAGTAGAAACTCGCACAAGTAAAACGAGAGAGAGAAAGGACATTTCCTTGTGGTTTACGTGTTGCGGTCACTGCACAAAATAGTTGGCAATGTAAACACATTTTAAGTGACAGCCAATGAAGAAATTCAGACAACAATAAAAGCAAAAACATGCAAATTGTTAACAAAAAAAAAAAAAACAGGAAAACTTGGTCAGAACAATGACTCTATTACATGAGGTCATTGCATCAAGTGTATATGGTTCCATTGTCTACAAATAAGAATGACAGCTCAGAACTACCAGTCTAACTAACCAGAAAACTGTCCAAAATGGACATTCGAGTTGTCCACCAGACCTATTTCATCTGATTTGATGTGCGACCCCGAATGACTGAGGACAAGGACCCGGAGAAGTTTTGAGTTTTTGTTTGTGCAGACTATACTAGCATATGCCCAAATATACAGTATTGCCATTTAATCAATGTCCTCACTTATATCTCCGAAAAGTTGCAACACTTCTCCGCATAAGGAAAAGAGACAACCTCGTTTCCAATCTAATATCATTTAAATCAATAATTTTGTATTCAGTTGGCAACACTGCAGACTTCTGAGATTGTAGTAACAGGCTATGATAGTCTGTACTCTCTACTGGACACTGTCATGTAGATTACTTAAATCAATTTCAAGATATTTGGTTAAATGATGTTATGCAGAGTGATGTGAAAGTGGAAGACAAAAAGCATAACAAAAAGTCCTTTTAAAAAAAAATGCGATTAGCGCTTAAAAACATTACTATAGCTTTGAGGAAATATGTATTAGAAGATCAATAATCCTCAAAGCCATCAGAAGAAGATTCAGCTGTATTCATCAATTACTGATGTCCAAGAAGTCCTTTCACGATAGCTACCAATAACTGTTGATCCCGTGTCCATTAGCTTTCCATAATCTTCCCACAGGATTCCACCAAGCTCTGAATAAGACCCACGATACAAAAAAGGACAATAAAGAATGTGTTGTGCTATCTTGACTAAATTTGCTGCCTGAATCTGATCCATTGACTTGTTTAACTGCTCTGCTGTGTTGGTTATGTCGCTGCTGCCATCTGGCTTGGCTACCATTATATAAAGACAAATGAATATCAGCAGCCATTTTGTAAAAAAACAAAAACAAGCGACGTTTACTTATAAAGACTTTCAAACCGCAGTTTGTTTGAACAACCATGACATCTAATATCCTCCAACGACAACACATAAACAAGACATGGAACGTATTTCCGTCGTAAGCATTTCATATAGTCAGAAACTGTGATTGTGAGCCTTCACATGGCTAATATTAACGTCCAATCTTGTTGAAACCAGCCGTCCAGATCGTAACTCATTTGTCATTGTTTCTGAACCGTTCGGAAACATTTTGTACCAACGAAACGCCTCCGCACGAGATAATCATAACTAATCACCAATAAATAGCCATTTCTTTTAGTATTTTGTTTTTGTGTGTAGGGAGGGTACATTTGTGATGCACAGTTTTAAAGTTTCACTGCAACTTGGTCGTGTGTAATAAATAGACCAACAAAATACACAAACGTTGACGCAAATAAATGCTGAAACACAAAGAGCTTACCTAAGCCAGTTGAAACTTGCACACGAGATAGAGTGCGACTGAGTGTAGATAAACTTCTAAGCTCGAGGCTTCTTCCTGTTCTTCTTTTCACTACAGTGTTGCCAAGGATCTAGATATTTTTTATTTAAAATATCTGGCTATCCCTAGAATTTACCCAGAAGAACTGAATTCGAAACCCAACAAGGTACATTTTCCGGGACTTCGTGGCCTAGTAGTCTGAGGTAGTCGTGAATACGATACCTAGATTTACCGAGAGGTATTACGGTGTCTCCTTATGATCCCTGGTTCTAACCCCGACGGGAACATGGATATTCCGTCTAAGATGGCCCCGAAGACTACTTAGTGTACTAAATAAAAGCATTTAAATAGTATTAAGGACTGTGAAGCCTATAGTAACTGACAATTTCGACTGAAGGTTTTTAATGAATAAACTTAGACCAAGAAGGAGAATATCTGGATGGCGCCATCTTTCTCCAGAGCTCATTGTGGTCCGTCCGCTCCCAAGAAATCGAGATAGGTGTTAAAGATTCTTGCTCCGGTGTTACTTAATATTTAAACGATATAAGAGAGTTTAGTCCCGCGACTGTACCAATCTATTATATCGATTGATACAGAATTTTAATTAATTTCGCGAAGCAAATGTCGGAATGGTACATTTTAAGACAGCCTAGACCGCTATCTTTACAATTTACCATAAATCCGTAGTTCAACTGGTAGAACATTGTTTTTCTCATATCTTGGTTCGAATTTGTGTCAGTCAATTGTCTTCATACCAAACACATACCGATATGGCACCTTAAAGATGGATCGTGGCCACTACCTTCACTACTCTTTCCTCTCGTTGTTAAATATCTCGTGTGAAATGACATCTGTTTAAGATCTATAGATTATTCAATCTGTTCCCCTGGAAGGATGCTCGTTGAGAGACGTCATTTCTTCAGACTTGAGACAGGCTTAGAGTGCATTTATCAACATAGGCCAGAAATAACTTCAGTTCAAAAATAGAACTTTAATATTTTGACAAAAGTTAGCGATGCAAATGTTGGAAAATTACGTTAACGAGACAAACTAATTTTCTGCTTAAACCATTGCATCTAATACTACCACCGTTGCAAAGAATAATGTAGCACTTACATAAACGAACAATGTCCTTGAAGAGGATAAGGTTTGCACATGAATATTTTTGTGTTTTTCGGCCCGACAAAAATCTACTGTATGTAGACGAAGTGTATTGTACTGTGTTTGCTGAAAGCCTGTTCAACATTCTATCTTTGCTGCATCAGATTTTATTGAACTATGAGTTCGAGCTCATTGATCCAGAGTTGCGAAGTCGGTACAGTTTCATCGGCTCCGACTCCTCAACGTCTAGCCCTATAGACGCAAATATTGACTTTATGATAGCTCCAGCGTAACTATATTTTTCTGATGAAATTAATACGCTTCTATTGAATAATTTTGAGCAATAATTGTGAAAACTAACTTCTTTTCACTCCTATTTACGCAACCAAATGCCACACAAGCAACCATTTCTTATACATCTTGTGCGTCTCAACATGGCGCTCCTTGCAAACCGGAAGTTTCACGTTTGTGACGACATGCCCGCCTCTTGGTTTAACGATTTTTAGGATATTTTTTGTCCCATACCAGTCTTGACACAAAGCTGCTTTTGCTATGTTCTATTCCATGAAGGATGACCTTCTAGTGATCGTACCAACAAACACCCCACTTCAGCGAAAAAGCACTATGTTTAAAATAGCCCGAAGAGATGACATCTCAGCTTCAAATGAACTTGTAAGGAAAAGTATATTGAGCTAACAGAAGACTAAGTTAAACACTGGACTTGCAATTTAATTCAAGGCGTCCATCTTCAATTAGTCATCTATATTTGTTCTCGTTCTAAATGAATGCATTCAGTCAATTGAAAACCTTTGTGAATGTTATAACTTTATAAGAAAAGTTAGTGCGCATGCGCGAATGTGAGAGACAGTCTGCATTTAATCATTGTGTTGGGGAACGGTGATCGAAATGAAAATCCTACTCTTCGACTTCAATTTAAGACAAAGAACCTTTTTTTATCCCTGTTATAGGTTCAAAGCTTTGTAGTATCATGCCATACCATCCAACCACTGTGAGATTTACCGTAAGCTGCTTTTCAGAATAAACGATTTACTTCAATGTGCTTCAGTAACGGTACGTGTAGGGGAAAGGTTAAAACAAAAAAGGCAGAAAAAGAGACCACAGAAAGAGGAAAAATAACCCCAAAATGGGAAGGATTAAAATTATGTATTCAAAAATGAATCTGCTTGAATACCTAAGTTCTTTCAAAAAGCCTAATGTTCCGCGCTACTTACAACCACACGACAGGGATTCTGTTCTAAATACCTCTAATCGGGGTTGTCACCCTCACCCCAAATTCTCGAACACACACACACACATTCAAGTTTTTAAAAAAAATCACGGTTAAAAAATCGATAGAAACGCAGCAAAGATCTGTTTGCACTCCTACAATATTGGTTTTAGAGCTCGCAAAATAAACATCCTAGCAATATACTTGGCTTAGGACGACCAATAAACACGTTTACCATTTTGTATTCATTAGTCATTCTATGATTTTTTCTTTAATCCTGCAAGATTTTTTTTTATTTCATTTAAGAGAAAAGAAAGAGTGTTTCTTTGAATATTACTGATTGGTTTTCTCAAAAAGGGAAGGAGGTGTTTTCAAAGGAATTTTAAATTGCTTCCTTGTCCGTGAAAATCACTACACTAATGAGGAAAATTTCCTAACTTGCAAATTTTTAACTTGGAATATTCATAAAGACTATAACGATGTTTAGTAATTTTGTACGGAAGACAAATTAAACACACTTCTCTCCAAACACTTTTATGTTATGCCATGTACATTCGTCTTTTCTTTTTCCTTCCCTCTCGTTGTAAAACACTGGAAACGTCTTTGTTTCGGACTCGAAGTGGAGTTCTTGATGGAAAAAGGACAAAACCATCTGTTCCTTGATTCAGATAGAATAAAATAAAGATAATGAAGAGGCTTGTGTATATATTGATATGTTCAAAGATTTGGTTTATATGTAAGGAGTCCGGAAGCCAAGAGATACATAACACATTGATGAATTAATTTTAAAAAAAACTTGCAAGTTTTCTTTTATATATAACCCTAAATATATGTGAAACAAAAATTGTCATATTTTCCACATGAACACATTAATGTATAAAATTTCTTTGCACAAAATATGACAAGTTTGTGTCACATACATTTCGGGTTATTCGAGGGTTGATTCCAGTGTTGTAGTCCCAGAATTATGCTCTGAAGTTTTAGTTGATAACTCTTTAAGCGGAGACTACACTACCAAAAAAAAAATGCTGTTTTAAATCAACATTTTTCGTTGTCACAGGTGACGACCATCTTTGTTTTTTTTTATTAAATCAACATAACAAACTGTTTTGATTTCTGTAGATCAACACAATGGATGTGTTGCCAATGTTGATCCAACACAATGGAGGGTGTTATATTAACAGAATTATAGTGTTAAATCACCGATATCACTACGTTTGTTGTGTTGATTTAATCCCAAAAGGATAGTCGCCCTGGAACACGGAAAAGCATTGAATCAACATCGCTTTTTTTTGTGTTGATAGCATACGCATCTTGGCAGAGCGTATATGCTAATGTATAAGGTTAATCAGAGGATATACCGTACGGCGTACACCTCCGGACGTCGTCGACTACAGCCCTGGTTGATTCATAAGTCGTAGTAACACGTTTCTTTCTCGCGAACAGGGAACAATACGAAGATAGTCCATTGAAAGTGTATGGAATGCACTTTCGAAGGAAGCCACCAGATGGGATATGTGAACAACGGTGAGGGGTGTAAGCACGCATCACAGATCAGTCGGTGAGTCACAGTGTTCTTGGGTGAATAATCTGGATAATAGGGGATAACCTAGGTGATTACTTCGAAAGCTGTTAACCAGTGTGTCTGCATCATGGATAATCGGGGGGACTCGTTCTTTCACGGATGTTCAATAGTGCGTGCGTAGTCTTGTGCACTTGTTATCCATGACATAATAAAACACTGTTGTCCAGTGTCTTGTGTTCTGTCTCTTCCCTGCGAGAGTCTCCTGCATTCACACTTCATTTAGTGACTTCATTCCACAGTACCTTTCATACACTTTCAATCGTATATCTTAGATTTTTCGTATTGTCTCCTGTTCGCGAGGAAACCAATAGTTGCAATGACTTATGAATGAACCCTCGTACATAAAAGATTACCTCTTACTTCTTTTATTAGAGAATGTCACTTGTATTCCTTGTCTTCTGAAGTCGACATATAACTACCCAATCTTATTTTAATCATTTTTAAAAACCAAGCTTTTGTTCTTAGTAAAAAAGCCCTTTAACACGTTTTTATTAACTCGGTTTTCTTGTCTGTCTGTTCGGTACAAATTTTGTAATCAATTTTAAACTCACTTTCCATCATTCGATTTCTTTGAAATTATGTAAACTTGCTTGCTTCCGATGACAATACAATATTAAATCATTAGATTTACGACAGAATAATCCAGTTAACTGTAATTAATTAATTAATTAAATAACTCACTTTCTTGTCTGTCTGCTTGGTAAAAATTTTGCAATCGATTTTAAACTAAGTTCCCGATGAGCTAGAGATTTGAAACTTTAAACATGGCTCAGAACTGGATGACAATGAAATATTAACTTATGACATTTTGAAAACGTTGCCATCTTGGATCCAAAATGGCCGCCAAACCCATCGTAGTATAGAATACACTGCCTAAACGACTAAAGCAACAGAAACGAAATTTGGAATAAGTGTACACTATGACTAAGAGGTTACGAAAATATTACCAAACGTTTCCAAAGACGCCATCTTGGATACAAAATGGCGGAGACAAAAATGCATTTTCCACACCGTTTGAGCTAGAGAAATGAAATTTGGTATGAAAGTACATGACCACTAGTAGGTTAAGAAAATATTACAAAATGTTAAAAAGTAGCCATCTTGGATCCCAAATGGCCATCAAACCCATTGTTGTATAGAATACACAGCCTAAACCGCTGGGGCTAGCGAAGTGAAATTTGGTATGAAGATACACTATCACTTGTAGGGTAGGAAACTATTACCAAATTTCTCCGAGGATGTCATCTTGGATCCAACATGGCGGACAAAATAATTAATTTTCTACACCGTTTGAGCTAGACGAAATTTGGCATAAAGGTGTATCATAACAAGTAGTTCAGGAAAATATTACATTTTGAAAAAGTCGCCATCTTGGATTCAAACTGGCCTCCCAAATATCATTTTCCATGCCATTCGAGCTAGAGAAATTTTAAAATGAAGATGTACCATCATGAGTAAGTCACGATAATGTAATAAAACGTTTGAAAAGTCGCCATCTTTAATCCAAAATGACCACCAAAAACATTTTTCAAACCACTGAATCTTGAGGACCGAAATTCGGTATAAAGGGGTATGACCAAGAGTTGGTTACGAAAAAGAAATAATTAAGAATGGATTTTTTAAAAAAACACGCTTTTTAAGATGGACTAAAAAGTAAAAAATAATAAATTGAATTAGTCTCATGAATCGGAAAATAAAAGCTTATAGAAAAAAAAAACATACAATACACATAAGACGACACAGGGCAAATACAGGACAACACAACACATGCTTGAGCAGGGCTTCTTCTTCTTTCAGCATCTCCTTGTAACGAGATTAAGAACGGTTAATTGCTGCTTGCTTGGAGTTGGGTTCTTCTTTCTGAATTACAGTTGTTGTCCCGTCACAGGAATGGCCTTCCAGTCTTCTCCTTGCTCGATCTCTTCTTGTTGTGTTCCTCAAGGTAAGAAGAGAAGCTGATCTTCTTCTTCATTGTTAGTCCTGCATCACTCACTGGTTCTGCAACACTTTTTCCTCTTCTCTTCATTCGTTAGTAGTCACTATACCACACTCATCCATCACTCATTCACTCATGGGTAATATGTATCATTCAATCGTTGGTTGCGGTTTCCGCAGCCTTCAGTCAGTTTATCGACTTACATTGATTTCCACTAAGTAATAATAACAACACTCATCCCGGTTCCCT
>JAGDQP010005411.1:34477-78490 GCA_022664845.1 Lepisma saccharinum | reverse complement strand
ATATATATATATATGCTTCGTAAATGTATTATTTACAACAGATAACAGATCAAAGTGCGAATTTTCACCTGACTTGAAGTTTTTTTAACCTGCAATTAAAGCTTCTGAATTTATTTAAATATATTATTACCAATATCGAACTTCGTTTAATATTTAAGCTATGCATATGAGTGAAATCCCTTAAATATTTGATTTTTCTTATTTTAACATTTTTTTTTTCAAAATTTTCAAAAGTAAAAATTTTCTGCACTTTCTCTAAGTTCGAAATTCTAAAATGTGTAATAAACATTTATTTATATCTTTAAAGCTCTTGAAAGGTAGTTGCTGTGAGTCCCTAAGGAGGTGATAGTACATATTCTCTTCCTATTTCCAAAGAAAAATAATATTTCTATATCACTTGAAAATTAAACATATTAG
This sequence comes from Lepisma saccharinum, assembly GCA_022664845.1. Classification (NCBI taxonomy): domain Eukaryota; kingdom Metazoa; phylum Arthropoda; class Insecta; order Zygentoma; family Lepismatidae; genus Lepisma; species Lepisma saccharinum. The sequence continues at coordinate 78,073 of JAGDQP010005411.1, read as the reverse complement.
AACCAGAAAATATTTAGTGTTGTAACATGATAAAGAAGAATGCTTTTGTACGATGTGATCTCATTTTGTTCGTGTGTAAATTAAGGAAATAATTTTGAATTAATTTCTTCTCTCTGGCTTTAAATTATTAGTTAATAAAATTGTTGTTGGAAGTGAGTACCGTTACAAACACATACAGTAAATAACTATATATTTTGGCAATTAAAATATAAATTAACTGAAATATTTCAAGCTTTCAGGCCATATAAATACGATATCCTTTGAACTTAAAATATAATACATGAAAAATATGTGATGTACAATGATTCGATCCCTTTCTCTTATTTTTTTAAATTATTAACTCGAACACAGTATCTAAAATAATTTGCTTACAAACGTTTCCTTTATTAATAATATATAGTTATTTTGAAAGGTTAAAGAACTTTGTTGACATGTAGTTTCTCTCAACATTGTGCCTGCAACTGAATCTATTCGCAAAGTATATGTTGATTTACTTGCATATGTTGTTATCATGTTATTTTCTCAAATATATACATATATATTAACATTTTTTTCAAATGTTTGAATTTGAAATCATAACCTTTAGACATCTACGGCTCATGCCGAGTTTTCAAGTGTTATTTCAATGATAACTTTCCCCTCTCCAAGTGTCCTTCAGTCAAAAATACTCACGCCTATTGCTATATATACATAATTATATATAATGTGTGTTTGTTTTTGTACATAAAGTTTTATTACGTTCGATTAGAATTAAAGCTTAATACTGGAAATAGCATTTTAATAGCAGTGTGTATATTCTAATGTTTTAAAAGAAAACATTGTACAAATTTATAATTGTCAGCTTTAACCTTTTTATGACTATGTAGCTAGGTTCTAGAAAATTATTTTTGTTCGTAATAAAAGTTGTTGAATGTTTAGTTACTATACAAAAACTCTTAAGTAATTAAGTTTAGAATCTCGTTTCCTCCCCTCTAACTGTTTGTGGTTAATGGTGGTGTTATAATGTGCATACAATGGATGTGTACCGTTGGATCAGAGTCAGTAGGCTCAAGAACGCAGAAGATGGTATTTTTTGTTTCTTTTACCATACTTTATATTTTGTTATTTAAAAATCTTTTTAAAAATATCAAAAGTTAAGCTATTTTCATAATAAACAAATTTTAATCAAACTTACTTATTATTTTAAGAAATTTGGCACAAATAAATACAAGAGCTACACTACATTTTCCCATGTTCTTTAATTTGCACCTCTTTGCTTGCTCTTATATTTCAATGATAAAAATGAATTTTAAGAACTTTTAATGTCATCTTCTAATAGGGGAAAAATTAACTTCGAAAAAATGTCACATAATCAACAAACAGATTATGAAGTTCACACAACCGCTACGTAGCAAAACTTGTTATATTGCTGCAAGGAAATGAGTTAAAGAGTTGTCAAATTATCATAGGTTCAGCTTGACCAAGAGTAGTAGGAAATAGTTCCTTTATATATAATCCTGAGTTATTCCAAACCTTGGGACAAATAAAGGATTCTGTAAATCATTCATTTGCACAAATATCATATGTTTTGCTTCGTTGACGCGGAGCAATTATATTATCCCGCTATCTTGGAGTTTTAATTAATTAGTTTTAGTCCAGTACCTAACGGTATCATTTCCCTAAGTGGTGGCCATTGTAAATTCTGTTCCTGATGTTCGTTTGGACGAGTTGAATCTTTTAAAATGTTTTATTTTATTTTATATATGCACAATCTCTTTCTCATATAGTTTAGTGTATAAAATACATTATGTTTACATTTCTTTTTAAAAGAAAACTCTATATTTATGAAGCTCAATCCGTTACAATTACCACGAACAAAAATTCATCAATCATAAAAGAAATTAAATAAATACAGAACTTATAAATTCAATTTCTTCCTCACCATAAACGATTTTTCAAAAATATTATCAGTAATTCTAAAATGAAGGTATGCGAATAAACCCACAGAAATGCATATATTTTTATTGGATTTTTTTAAATTTTATTAGATACTGATGTTATATTTCAAGAATCATGATATGGTCAATATGTTACGATATCATAATTTATTTTTATTCAAGTTATTAAATTATATTTAGAAAAAATAAAAATTCTATTATTTTAAAATATGATGTTTGATATAAAAAACATTATTTTCTATATTTTATTTTGTTTATTTTACCCAAAAACGTTATAGAAAGTAACAAATCTGACAAAATTACCGTTGCCTTGGCAGGGACTCGAATTTGGATCTTTCATTGCCTTGGACGTATGATAACCAGATCATCTAAGTAGCAACTAGTAAATCTGGATTCAAGTCCCGCTCAGGGCAATGACCATTTTTTGTGTATTTTATAACATTACTTTTTGATTATTTCTGTTTCATATTGATGAAATTACTTTTTTGAATACGTTCTTCCGTTTCTTGAGCATACGACCTGTTCGCTCTCAGTAGATACACAATTGGAATCAAAAAGAAGGACTGACTATTATGGTTGTTTTCTGTCTTTGTAACGCTCTTTTTCTTACTTTTGTATAATTTCTTCTATGAATAAATAATGTGAAACATGTTCTTTTGTTTCTATTTATTTGTCCTTAATAACTTGGAATATTATAACAAGGGAAGTATCTCATGTGTAACAAATAAACGACCGAAACGCACTCTATAGAAAAGATACTATGTATGTCTCGGCCCTTCTTATATATACTTTTGCACTTCGTGAACAAAACTCAGACAATGTCGGAGCAAAAGTGACAACAACTGTTTTTTTACAGTGTAGACCTGAATAGCAATAACGAAAGAGGCATTTACTAAAAATAAGGCTTTGTTTCTAAGGAACCATGAACAAATAGTTACGAAACATATTAATTAATTGATTTACGTAGACGTTATATAGAACAGAAATTGGAATTCCAGAAAAGTGATGAAATCAAATCGGAAGCCTTAGAAATGTGGATATGGAGAAGAATGGAAAAATCAGTTTGGCAAATACAATACATTATTAAGTGATAAAAGAGTAAATAAAAGAAGAATAGTATGGGGAAACAATAAAGATCATGAAGGAAATATTTTTTGACATTCATTATGCCCAGATCGGATTTTGAAGAAAATGAACACATGATTGTAGGTAAAGGGGAAAATTTAAGAAGACATCTTAACATCTTCATAATATTAAGGAACGAAACTGCGCTTGAGGTGAAAAGCAAAGCTCACGGTCGGTACAAACGAACAGGCTACAAATTGGTTTGAAAGATCTATCGTAATCAAGAGCACACTAATAGTGGTGTTAATGCAAGCATTGCCCCAACTAATATGTCTCCAAAATTCACTCCAGTAATTCCAATAGTAGCTCCATAATTGCTCTTTTCTCTGCAAATCTCTCTTCAACTTTCTCACAGTTCTTGACTTTTGTAGCAGCTGAATTTTTCCATTTCTCCTACATATTCACATTTCGAAGACTTTCGTTATTCATTTGCAGTCTCTCCACTGAATACAGTATTTTATACACTGTAAAAAATAAAGATGCGACGTTTAATACAAAAAGGTGTTGATTCTACTGAATTACACGCATAAAATTGATCATTTTTAGTTGAACGTCTATACCCATAAGTAGGAGCAACGTTTACGTATCTTGATGAGGTATTAACGTTCATAAGACACAAACGCTTGCTTACGATACAAAATATATGGTTGTTCTCCATGTTTACTCACGTTGACAGCACAAAAGTGATTACCCTCTATTGTCACTACTTAGGTTCATTTATAGGTATCAGTTTTCACTTACAGCACAGCGAGGGATTTATACAAATGTTCTATTCCCATTCTAAATATCAATATAGTTTAATCTTTTCTACACATCTTTTATTCACTATAATCTTTCTTTCATTCCTCTAAATGAACATGGTTAACAAATACGTTAAACCTGTTAGTGGCTGGAAGTTAACAAAGCAGTGACTTAAACCTTCATACCAGTATTATTTTTTTAATTCACAAGTTAGCATTCAACATTGGTAATGAATTATTAACGGGTTTTCAGTTTTTACAGTGTACAAAAAATTTAATTAATATTTTTCTCAGCTTCCTTTTCATCAGTCCGTAACAAAAATATTGAGATAGAATTTATATACTGTCATGAATAGTCCTTTTATAATAGTAGCTTGAGAAGATTTACTAAACTTACTTAAATTGGTTGAAGTCGTCTTGTATTTTGGTTTATTTATGTAATACAAGGTTAGGCTAGGTTAGGTCACTATTTCAACCGGAGAATTATCTAAGACTCACAGTTGTTTCTTCTTTGCGAATGCTTTTTTCTTCATTATTGATCTCGACCCTCTAAATGTATTATTAAATTGTTTTACTTTTATTAACAGAAGCTATTAATGAATTTCTAATATTCTAAAGGATGATCAGACGTCCTCTTTTACCCGGACATATATATCCTAAAGGAGTTCGGGGTAATTAAAAAATCGCTAAATGTCCTCCTTTTTTTAAACCCTTGAAGCTTAAACAAAATGAAGACACGTTATATATTAAAGCAATCGTGGGCTGAGTGGGATATCCTGCTCATGTCCAAAATTGCTTTTAGCATGGTGTAGATGTTGGTTTATATATTGATGCGGAATCCGTAGTTTTCTTTTCTGTATATACAGTCTGTACAGTAAACCTAAAAGGTTTTATTCCCGAAGATGATATTCGAGTCTTAATGCGATGATTTTTTGAAAACGAAGTCAGTGAGCAAAACTGCACTTTGCACACTCGCTTATGTCCGTTTTTCAACACCATATTCTTGCTCTAGAGGAAGAACAAGATTTTCTTGTCAAAATATATCTGTACCGTCACGGAAAATGGTATTCCGCATAGAGTTAGGAAGAAAATAGAGAGAACATACATGACGTCACATGAAGCCAAATTACGGTTCATCGGCAGCTACCTTGTGTGGCTCCATTAGAGTTCCACTATACCGAGTACTGTGAGGATTGCCTTTTTTTATAGGAGAATAAGTGCACCTCAGAGAGGCAATACTCGGAAAAGAGGGTTTCTAAATATGGGGCCAGTTAATATGGCCGAAATGCATCGTCCCTTCCGTCTCTTGGCATCATTCCCCTCTCCAACAAAACAGCCTAAGGTTCCCTCTATTTATATTCCTAACTCTATGGTATTCCGCGAGTCTAGCAATTATTTAGTCTATGGTCTAGAGTTTAATTTCTATTTAACTTATATTTATGGACAAGATACATATCTTCAAGACCAAGTCTACCACCTTCCGTTCCTCAGACATGTCATGGCTTAATCATAGCTGACTGTCTGGCTAATAAATACAGTTAAATAAGAAAAACTAAATACTAGACTTCCGTAATAATATTTTCGTGACTGCACCTTTGGATTTCGTTGGGAAAAGACGAAACCATAGCTTGAAATCTGTGAAACTAAAAGAAATATTAAAACACAAAAGTGATTCAGGATTATAATTCAGAATGTAATAATTATGAGGCTGAAATATCTCACGTTTATGAGTCACTATCAATCTATCACGTTATCTTTAAAACAAAGTGGGTAATTGAATGTGATAAATCTGAAGGCTGTTCCAAGTTGGGAAAAGCTGGATAGAAGCATTATCTACATAAATAAAAAAAAACTTAAAGTCAGTAAAAAATTTATGACTCTTTTGACAAATGACGACCACAGAAAAATAACGTCCTTTGTCCATTTTCTTGATTTCACAGCGAGTGTTTTAAAAGTTCACAATTAGCATGTGTGTACGTAAAATAAAGATTTGCTTGCAATAAACGGACTAAGCATGATAGTTTGTTTTATAAAACAAGCCTTTCAAAGAAGAAATATGTGGTCCTATTAACTCAATTTAGTCACAAATGGACAAAGCACGTTCTTTTCCTATGGTCTTCCAATTGCATAATTTTAAGAAATTCTGTACTGGTGGTAACTCATCTGCTGGTCAAATATTGTGAAATGATATTTTGTGGAAATATTTTATTGAAGCAAAACATGTAGAATGCTTTTCATGTTTATTGAAAATTGCCTAATTCTTTATCTAAGTAATAAGTCACAATGTTAGCGTAGAGAGCTTTTTATTCAGTAATTAATAATCAGTGGACTAACGGAAACAAAAGATTAGCTATTGAAACAATCAAAGTTATGATATGTGTACATGATAACTTCAAATAATTTTTGTGTTCTCAATTTTACGATTTATTTCTGAAAACAAACAAAAACAAATATATCGTTGGTGAGATAGAAGCTTCCAGAAACTATCATCAAGTTAATATCCTGAATAGACATCACAGGAATTAATCTCTTAGCACAAAACCATTCTTTAACCGTTCGAATACATAATAAAATAATTAGCAGTCCTCTCAGCTGCTATAATATAATTTTAAGTAATTTGTGTCAATTTAGTAATGTTATAAAACTCCATGAAAATTTAAATATCTATAAATTATACGTTAGTTAATGTCATAATGAGGAAACTTATGTTTAAAGTCAACAAGAGCATATACCTGTTTTTACATACACTACAGTTGGACTAATCACTCTCTTTTCCTATCGTTGTGTTATATATCTTTCTGTATAATTTCGGATTGCATTGGAATATTTCATGATTCATATTTTGTGGAGACTTGTCTATAAGAGGTTGTTTGTGTAGAGGTCTTTTTGAGAATGGTCTTCTGGTCACCCTACTAAGTTATTATGAGCACCCCATTAATTTTAATACACTAACCAGCGGAAGTGACATTTACACGTGTTTAATGATTGTTTACTGGCTTCAACTAAAGAAAAAACATACCTGAGACGTGCTGTATATGTGCCACACCCATTGACACGTCACACTGTTGCCACATAGACATTTCTGTGAGTGACACCTTTTGATGATTTTCTCACATATGTATAGTAGCAAAGTTACTAATTTTGCAACTGTTCGTTTCATGAGAAATACAATACAAGCTTTCTTCTTGTCTCTAAATCTGATTGGTGCGATTCATTGATACCGTTCTAAACGACCTGATGAGTATCTAAGGACGAAATTTGGCAAAGTTGCCTCCAAAGCAATGTGTTCAATGGACCCCGGATAGAATTGAACCCGTGACCACTCGTACAGAAAGCGAGCTAGCTAACCTCTTGGTCACACCTTTAAAGATCACACTTTTATTAAAGTGTTCTAGGGTAATAGCACTTGAATAGAACTTACATAATTTACTTGAAAAAGTACATGATTCCAACAAACTACCTGTACGTACATAAGTTTTGTAAACCACTTTGCATATATTTGTTTCACAGCATCCTGAGTTTTTTATTACCTATTCTAAAGAAATAGTTAGTTGTGGTTCTTATCTCAAACAATTGTAATCATGGCATCACTGTCTTCAATGTATCTACCCTCAATCTTAGCTTTAACATTTCCAAGAATGTTAATCGCCAGGTGGGACGATTTTAGTTATTGGCATATAAATATATTCAGGTTTCCACAAGAATTATGTTGAAAAAACTTTATATTCACTACTGTTCATTTCGATCAGAAAACTAGTGAGACAATTTGCTCTTGAAAGGAAAATTGAAGCGGTATTTAACAGAGATAACGGACATGTATATTCTCTAACTGGCATGTGACTTACAAACATTGATTCTGCCAGACACCTCTCCCCAAATTCTCGAGCGTACTATATTTGGTAAAAAAATCGATAGAAACCATGCAAAACTCCACTTACACCTTCCCAATTTTGACTTTACACCCCCTAAACTGAAAATCCTGGCGGCATCTTTGCTTACAAGCTTAACGACAGTAACAATGCCGATCTGTTAACATTAGGGTTTCCCTTCAACTTCGGAATTTCTTCATCTTTTATCTTTTTCACATATTCAAACATACAAGAAAAAAGATTTATCTAATCGCAATCCTGCCGGTATGTATGACTAGTTTTGAATATGAAAGAATGTTGATTAAACTGTTTGCTCTATTTCAGACTAAAGTAAGCATCGTCCTCTTGGCCTTTCTAGTTAATTTCCGTGATTCTTTTTCTTGTTTTTGTTGCTGTTTGTATACGTTAAATTAGTTAAGGTTAACTTACATTTCATTAGTTAAGTAACGTTAGGTTAGACTCAAACTAACCGCTAGCCATAGTATTTTTATTGTTTCTAGTATAATCCAACGGTCAGTAACACTTCCGTGTGAAAGTCATTGCAGGGAGCAAATTTATATCAATATTGTAATTATCGGTCTTCTCATACTCCAGTTAGAGTGATGAGTAGTTCTGGACGCCATTTTCAAAAATTGAGTGATTTTCGATTATGGTATATACGACTGAGGTACATGAAATTATGTTAGATATATATCATATTTAGGTCTCTGGCTCGTTTTATTTGAATATTTTAAGCCAGTTGAGGGTTTTTAGACGGCCATTTTGAATTGCTTCATTCCTGAAGAAGCGTGGGGGTGAGAACTGGCCACCCAAGATTTAATGGTTCTTACTCATCCAATTAACCAATCCAACAATAATTTGCTCCATGGAATAACTCTCACACCGAAGTGTTACTGGCCGCTGGACTAGTATGTTTAGAAAAGCGAAAGTAAGGTAAGTTTCTTGAATCATATTTCGCTCAATGCTTTAAAGTTCTGGTATTTGCCTACTTACCTTACTTTTAGAAAAGTGATTTCTCTGTAGTTTAGATCCGAATTTTGATGAGTAAGCTTGGATTTTTGTATCACATTTCTACTGTGGACTCTTTACCCATGCGTGAGTGAAACATTTGACTACCTTTTATGAATGCGACAATGATACTGTTTGTATCAGTCATATAAACTAATATCTGTATTGTGCTTTAGTTTATATTTTGACGAGTGTCAGCGGAAAAGGACAATCATGACGTCATACTACTTTCCCTAGGGTTAAGAATCCTGGAGTTAATTATTCCGTAACAATAATATCTTGACAGTTTAGTATGTTGTGACAGTTTGACTCAATAATGATTTCATTACGTATTAAGAAAAAATACCTCACCTGACTTTTTCTAACCTATGTCTATGAATTTTATAAAATGTTCAAATTGCTTATTGTTTTCATCGCCTTAAAGAAAATACAGATCTTTACTGGAAAGCATAAAGGAAAAACGTATGGTTCTTTAAAAATAAAATAAGCTCCACTTATATGGGTATCGAACCTGGGACCAGTGAATTGCTGGCCCAATACCATCCCCACTGGGCCACGGATCCCACTGACGGCCAGTGCTATTTGAAATCTCTTTAGCACTTTCACAAACATCTAACAGATGCCACTAATTACGTAGTGTTCATACATCAAGATTGTCCCTCTATGTAGACAACCCTATATTTTGGGCCAAACTATGGTATTAACGCATTGTGTGCCTTTTGTTTTATTTTCCTTAGAAACACAATGCGATTAAGTTAAAGCAGGTAGCAAACATACGTTTATAGTGTGAAGCCATTGAAGTTTCCCAAGGATATTGGAATAAAAGGATAAGCCAAACATAAAAAAAACTTAATCCGAACGTCACCAACATCAGTTCACTATCTTAGCGCGCACAGCTAGAACTTAGGAGAGTAGCAAAGACTTGAATGTGAAAGTGATCAGCTAATCGCTGAAAAAAGGGAAGTACGCATCCAACATGTTAATATGTCGGTATTGAAAACAACATACCGTAGGTCCATCGAAATAACTCTTACTTTTGAGATTGTAAAATGGCTCTTAAGACTACACCTTAGAATTTTATGCAACTAAAGGAAACGCTGAGCAATATGAATTTATTTATGGTCCTTTCCGCAGCTTTTGGCTCAGCCTTCAAAACAAATCGACGCCTGAGTATTGTATTGTATTTCCATAGAAATTCCACAGGCCTCGAAATCACGAACCAGTAAAATAACTATCTAATTCATTATAGTTACCTAACCTTTCTGTATACACGATACCTCACAAATCGCAAATTATGGTCAACGATTGTGTCATAAAATAGAAAATTATTGATAAGGTATTCAAAGTTAATTTTGCGTGGTCCATTTGTTAGATTTTCACAAAAGCAAAAAGATCCTTTGGGGCCAGAATTTGGCCTCAAAAGATACTGAAAACGAAGAAACTTTATAATTATTTCTTTAATATATCAAAATGTAGCCGAAGCTTTTGCATTTTCCAGATTTTTTTATTCAATTGATATGCTTTTTACTTAAAAATCCTCACAAAGTTAGGCATATTTTAGAATTGTTTTAAATAAAATTTACAATTTGATACAATTGAAGACATGAAGTAAATAAGGACCTAAGTATTCCAACTTTCTAGAAAAACAAACAGTTTTTTTTTTTTAATTTTATTTCCATATAAAGCAATACGTCTCACCATTTATAAACACCCAATAGAAGGACTAGACAATGTCTTCACTTTGATTCTTATAAATGTTATAGGCCTAACAACATCTATTTATTATTTTTCTTGTAAAAAGCAATTTTCACAAAAGTGGCACCTAGTGCCTTATTTCTTTGAAATCTTCAATTGTGTAGCAGTTGTGTTATAGCAATGTTTATTTTCTTCAAATATGTTATCACAAAAAGAAGATGAAATTATTGCAAGGATACGCTACCATTAATATCTAAACTCGTCCTATTCTCAGAGCAACGAGTGACATCTTCTTTTGATAATTTTGCACAAATTTTATATCCTCTCACTTCCTTCAGATTTCGTAGATTTCTGAGATAAGAATTTCGTTTCTGCAACTGTTCCCGAGATGAATCAATTCTTCGACGCTATTATATATTAATTGCTGTTGCTATCCACAACTTTTAGTTTTCTCTAGTTTCTGTTTATTTTGGCTCACCTGAATATTTTCCACCTCTTCTCTAGCCAATTGCAGCGCCATCAGATATCTCCCTTTATCCCAAAACGTGGACATCAACAGACAATCTTCGTAGGCGAAATAGATTATCTACCTATCTCCCATTAAAATTGTACTCAGAATTTTATACCGTTTGTGTAAGAAGATTGCGAGCTTAATTCAATTTCGGCTAAAGTGGTGCTTACACTATTATGGGACTAGACCTTTCAACACCTACTAACCTGGTGACTCTTTAAATGAAACTGAAAATCCAGCAGATATTTGACCTTGCCGGAAGAAGACGGCATTTGTCTATCCATTATGGTCTAGTGGTTACAGTGTCAGACTTCGTATCTATACCGAGGAGCCATGCTACCATACCGTCTGGTCTGAAGTTTTACAAGTGAATCCTCAGATTTACCTGACTAATCCTAGAATAGTACCTAAACTAAAACCATTGCTGTTACATATCCCATCTCTTTTTACCACAGAAAACTGCTCGCTGAGGGACGGTATGCCTTCGTCTTACGATGAGCTTAGGTATTAAATACCAGTAATCGCCCAGAAATTTAAATTTAATTAAAAATTTTGGCTTTCTATTCTAGATTTCTCATGATTGATTACACTATATTCTATTATTTAAAATAGAACTTGCAATATTATTGTTTAAATCATTTGTAGTGTTGTAACGCATTTTTGTTTATATAATCTTGAATGACTTTATGTTGGAGTCAAGTTGAGTGAGAATTATGTACTTTTCCCAATTGAATTAAATTAAATTAGATTTCAAAATTATGAATCACTTCAACTGTTCTAATAGTATTGCACTTTTACAGATTAATTATATTCTTCTTACCCATTCAAGTGTACATAAAATTAGTCTATTTTATACACGTATTTTTAATATTTCTTTATATTCACCTCAATTAAGTAATAGCTTGTTATGCTACAGATAAATTGAAAATATTTTTTTTAAGTTTATAACTTTGACCCTTAATGCAAACTGACCTAAGCGCTTAATTTCTTTAAAAAATAGTATTTATTTAGGCACATGATAACAGATCTAGATTCGGTCTAACTATGGTGTAAATCACATTTCTATGGCATCAAAATACAAACGGCACTGAAAAGAACTTTTTTTTTCTTCTCGTAATCTTACGTCTGGCAAATACTTCAACTGAATTTTCCTGTAAAGTAGACTTTTCCGGTGTGTAGGTTAATATGCATTTAAGACTGTCAATTGTTTTTCACTTCTACGTTTTACAGCATTTCGAGAATAGCTATCGTTTTAGAATAGCTAAAAACATAAGAATTTATCAGATGACAATTACATCAAACTCTAAGTTATCCTTTGTAGACCTCAGATGTCGATAGATTAAAAAGAAAAACAATAAAATAAGGATACAGAACGCATTATTTTAGAAATATATAGTTCCAATTAATTCTGTTAAAACTTTTCATCTACCTTGCTGGGAAAGGTCGGAGAAATGAAGCAATTGGGTGGATGTAAATTCACAGTAATGTTATTGATGGAAATCAGACATATTGTATTCTACGAATATCGAAATAAAGAATCGTCACCAATTTCTCTTATCTTTGTGTTTTAACTTCTCTAGTTATCGATAAGCTCACACTGGAGAATAATTTAGATTAAGAATCGAAAATAACTTGTACTAATTATCTGTCTAAATACTAATTATGTGAATCTGAAAAAAATGGTGACGATATGAATCCGAATAGTAGTCTAAATATTTCTAAACATTCTTTCTTTTTTGAATTACCTTGTAAATAGAACGGAATTTAACTTTCGTTAGTAACGTTCCATCCAGACACACAGTAGAAAACTCTTTTTTTTTCAAACTGAGAAAAAGTCTTCTCTGAGCACCGAGAAACCTTTTTTTCTTAGAAATGATATATCAACATTCTCATTTAATTGAAAATAAGAACATGTCGATTTGGAAATAAGATTACTAATTAACTAAGATTAAAATTAAATGAGAATGCTGATGTCTCATTTCTAAGAAAATTGTTTCTCAGTTCTCAGATAAGAACTTCTTTCTCAGTTCTTAGAAACCGTTCTTTACCGTACAGACTTTTCGATAAAACTGCTGAATATTTTGAATAATGTAGATTTTTTCTCCTTCTCCTTTGTGTAATATAAATTATTCTTTCATTATATTTAAATTTATTGAACTGTGTATTGTTATTCTGCAGGTAAAAGAAACTATTCTCGTCATTCAATATACATTTCTTAATACAATGGAACTTCGATATATCGAACCTCAAGGGGAACGAGAAAACTTCGAATTGTCGAGGATTTCGATATACCGAGGTTCGATTTATCAAGGTGATTTCTGACTGACTGCGATATATAGGGGTTCATAACAACAAAAACTAAGTTTCTCACACGCATACTATTCTGTCAAACTGGACTCGGACTAACTGATGACATCTAAGGGGGGGGGGGCATGCAATAACAACTGTACACAATGGTGGGGGTTACAGATTGCAACATGGACGATTGTCGTTCAAAGAACGAACTAAGTTTCGTCTAAATACAGTACATTATTTTAGATTTTATCAAAATAACTTCGATATATAGAGGTTTTCTAATCAAAACTTCGATATATAGAGGTGCGGTACCAAGCCAAGCAGGTATGAAAATTGGAAATATCGAGGTTTCCCTGACCAGTCCTTCCATATATAGAGGTAAAAACACGCATGGGAGTGATAGCAGGTTCAAGGGGAATGAAAGAACTTCGATTTATCAAGGAATTCGATATATCAATGTTCCATTGTATTAGAATTGCCACTTAACCCCTTTGAAAGTAGATATGAAAAATATGTTATCCTTGTTTCGAAAACAATAGTTATCCAATGTTTAATGTTGACTTTTAAAAGTTTTAATTATTGTTTGGAATAGTCATATTCATAGTGTTTTCAGATCCGATTCCAAACTATGGTTCTAAAGGAGACTTTGAAAAACGTTCGCTATAGGCGTTGTTTATTAATACAATATCTACACAACTTAAATAAATAGTTTATTTTGAAAATATCTTATTGCCTAAAATCTTATTATCCTAAACGAGCTTCTAATAACGGGACTTAAGTTTTCGTGGAATTGATATCTGAAACAATTCGTTCAATGTACCGAAGTGAATTTTGAACCGGAATCACGCACATGAAAGTACTACCCATTCATCTAACCAGAACCACTAGGTTTATAAGATATACTTAATTAATTAACGCAGATAAATAATATATTTCGAGTTATTGAGATATGAAATGTGTCAAAATAAATTAATTTTGTGGCATTATTTCAGAAGCCCAATATGTCGCTTATTATATTCTCCAAAAGATGCAAACAGAAAGTACCAGTTATCTTGTAAGGATTCAAGTTGCTATAAAAATGACACCGATCTGGGCTAATAAAATTTTTACAATTTCTCTAATTTGTAAATCTCGCCTCCACCTTTATCAAAGTAGTCTCCTTGTGTATTGATCCAGGGATTCTTCAGCTTTCGCCACTCTCCAAACCCTCTCTGAAAGTATATTGACCCCGGTAAGCATTGAACGTTATCTCAATTAACCATGTGAAAGCGGCAATCTATCTGCTTCAATTCACTTTGAGAATAAAATAATCATAAGAAGTAACTCTAAACCATAGAGATGAATCCTTGGTCATCATTGACCTGTCGATGAAGACCTTGATAGACGTTTAAACTACCTTATTGTTAGCAATGTATATTCAAATTGCTCGTCATGATCGCTTTATCTGCTGTAAGTGAGATCACAACAATATCAGCAACTTTTTGGAAGGTCTTTCGGTGAATCCACAAGAAATGTTTTCCACACATTTCCACCCTAACTTTTTGATCGAGAGTTCTACACAAAACAGTAGATGTGGCATATGGTTTTGTCGCCATCGACTACACGAACAATTTTAAGAGCCTCTATGACCTATTTTGCCAGTTCGCACCAAATTTTACGTTGACTCTTGTTCTAATTTAGAATCCGTGGCAAAATGGCAGTAAGGGACGAACAGGTATTAACACAAAATCTCGTTCTGGTGCACGAAGCTGGCCGAGTGACTTAGAAGGGCGTAGACCACTGACTCCTGGCGTTCCGAAAGCGCACCTTACAATGTCGCCAAATAGCTGGTAGGGTCTGCTTTCATTTTCAAACAGTCACGTACGAGTCTTGTTGCAAAATATTTGATGACTTTGAATATATTTCGTGTTAATGTATAAAGCTCAGTTCTTACTAGCACCTTTGGCGTCAGCTTAAGATTGGACTCCAAACCGACGTCTTAGGATTATATTGTCCTATCCCCTACGTTGTCTACTACACTATTATTTCTCTTTTATAACGGTTGTTGGCAGAATTGTTGAACGTTAAACAAGGATTGATATTGACTTGTTTTTTATTTGATATTCACTTCGCGAAATTGTTATGGTTTTATAAGTTTTAGCCGTGATGTGTTTGTTAATTCTCACGTACCATGTAGAACTGTTTTGGATGGGGATAGAAACGATTTATTCTAAATATTTGATAACTGGTATATTACAATACATTGTCTTACTTTGGAAAATAGAAAATTACAACATTTATTGCAACATGTAAAGATGATTACTAATTAGATATTTTATGTAGAATATTTGTATATATGAAAAGTAATTTATTTATGTTTCTTACCGTTTCAGTGTAGTACCTTGTAGTAAATATGCACAGTTGAGTACATGTTTAGTATTATGTGTGCTTTATTTCCGTATATTCACGCACACCACTAGCAACAACACATTTCGCTGTGTGATTATCTTTACCACGCCTACGTCACTAGCACACAATAGCACTAATAAAAAAATCTTCAACATTGATAGCTTATTTTGACTTACCACGCATTGATACGTTTGATTGTAAAAGGAAATTTGCAAACTGTTTGCACTGTTTGCCTAAACACGAATGCTAAACTATAATGATGGTTTATTTACCATTTGTAGATGACAATTTTGTATGTTAAAGTTTATATATTCTATACGAGGAATCCAGAAACAAAGGGATACAAGAAATATTGACTAATAAAAAAAGTTCAAGTTAGTCTTTTATATTATATAACTTGAAATATATGTGACAGAAAACTGTCAATTTTGAACATGGATACATTAAGGCCCTAAGTTTATTTGTACGAAGTATGACAAAATCGTGTGACCTGTATTTTAGGTTATATATCAAAGATTATCTCAAACTGCTTTTCTATTTAGCAATGTCACTTTATTCTCTTGGCTTCTGCATTCAACAAATGTTGTGCTAAATAAACGTTTACCTCTTAGTCAGAATATTAATTTAAAGTATTTACACTTACTGTTAGAGAGATTAATTTGAATTTCTTTGTTGTTAAAATTACGTAGACAAAGAAAAAAATTGTGACTCAATTTAAAGATTGTATTCGTTTAGTTGAATTATAGTTATTACGTAATAACAATGCTTACAAATAGTATAACTCAGTAAGTTCAAGAGGGAAATTACCTTCAGTAATCTAATTTTACGGAAATTTTTAATCTTTCCGTATTCAAGTGACAGTTTAGCTCAATCTAAATTAACTTCCTGCCAGTAAGAATTCTAATAGTTTGTTACGAAATTTAATATTTGCATAGCCTTTAGGGCCTATCAAATGCAACCATTTTACCACTAAATTGTATATTTCACATTTTATTCCAGAATTTTTAAGTTAGAATTTCAAACCTCTATACTTTTTTCTCTTCGGAATTTTCTTTCATTTCTTCTACTTGTTTCTTTAAATTTATACAATTTAAGACCCTCAAAGCTAAAGCTTGCTTAAAAAGTTGTTTACATTTATCGAAAAGCAACTGTTAAAGTAAAAGCATCTTCTGGCCGTAGACTTTATCCCCAACTATAGATACAAATTCTGGAGCAGTGAGCAGTCCTGGAATTGTTTCCATTGAACATAGCATACATTTTTTCTGTAATAACCCCCACCCTCAATCGATACGTTGATACATCAACCATTTCTTTGTGTTGTAGATCACATATAGATCACCTAGTATAGTTAACGGTCAATTACATTGGCAAAGTTTCTATCAATTTTGTGACATATAATGTCATAGACAATAATAAGAAGAGAAACACTCCATACTATCCATAGTATCAAAAATATATTATGTCCGCCAGATGAGTTCTACTATGAATTTTGTACGAAGTGTCACTTCTTATTCTTGTTCTATGACATGTTATGTCACAAAATTGATAGCAAATTTGACCCCATATCTGGAGCTCCTGATTAGCAGAAGGTAGAATTAAAAAATATTCGAAGTACAATTGGTTAAATAATGATAATAAATTTACAAAATATTGTTACTTTTTACTCATATTTAGAGTTATTAAAGAACTTTTCTGCAGTTTCAACAAATCATAACTTCTTTTGTATGTGTGATGAAATCAATAAGTGAAAAGGGATCGAAATGTAATTATTCTAGTCTTGTTTGTAATACGTGCTGATGGGAAAGTATTCATTTCTGGTAACTAATTTTCTTTTTTCATGGACCTAGATAGTCCTCTTTAACAAACGTTATTGCAGTTGGTCTTCCTTGATAGCATTAACATTAGTTATCTATACACAACGTTGACCAAAGAATAAAGGTTTGGTTGAATAATCTGCACTGGTAAGATCGTGTCTTGAGAAGAAAGTCCAGCAGAGACGAATTTCGTAGATATATTCACCAAGAAAATGACTAATTTATTAATCTGTTCGAAAACATTTCACAGACTTCAGTTTTCCTACAGAAAATCAGAAAAAATGATTACGATTAGCAAATTACTAGATGATTAATTAAAAATTAGGGTAATATCTTTTTCTAATCAAGTTTATGAAATGTGTTGCGAACAAATGAGTAAGTTGTCGAAGTCCTCGGTGGATATTTTCACCACAAAATCCAAAATTGATACCCCAATTCTTTATTAAATCAAATCCTTTGTTCGTTTGGCGAATGTCTTACGAAACTAATTCTTGTTATTAACAGTTTTACTGAAATCTAACTTCAAATCATATTAGTTAAACATGATAGTCGAAAATTGAATAAAACTAGTTTCAATAAATGAATAATTCTTCTCAAGACACTTATTACATACAAAACTAGATTAATTAATTATCTCTTTGCCCCTTCCTTTAGACTGATTTTCTCAGACTTGAAGGAAAGTTATGATTTAATGAAACTACACAGACTTTGGACTGATTCTCAGTCAACGATACATAAGTTGGCCAGATCTTATTTATTCCTTTCGTTATTGTACTGTACAATAATTAAATAACATTCAACTCCATCTGTACCGTTTGCTGAACTAAAATTGATCAAATTGAAATTACAATTTTAATCATACTTAATTTTTATGTATTCAATATGTTTACTAGCAGAAAACAACTGCACTTTAGCCTTGGGTCTCCGCTTCGTACATTGTGCAGAAAGAAGCTTAAATTCAGTGTGTACTTAATAATCACTTTACCAAAGAAAAAAAAAACAATAATTTCAGTAATTAGAACGATGGAAAGTTTAACGTTCTAAGTATACTGCAAAGAACACAGTAAACGAATTCAATACAAAATTCAGAAATACATTTACGATTCAGTTTTGTTCATATATTTTGAATAGTGTAGACAAGTATATTAGATAAATAGATAGATATACCTTAGAGAAAATTTTACCTTAATCTTGGCTTTATTGTTCACCTTAAAATTCAATCTTCAAATTTAATTTCACCATCCATTCATTTGCCATTACAATTTATTATGTATAACTATTTTCAGGTACTTATAGAGATAAAATGCATATGCATGGTCATTGCCTCGATAGTTATCAACACCATTAGATGTATGTCCTAGTCAATATATATGCTTTTTTATAAAATATATATAATATTTGAACGACTGTTTGAATTTTTTAGAAGTTGATTATGTCATCGTTTGCCAGATTTTATTTGCAGCTGTGAGAATATTCGATTACCTGCTAGCTTCATTTAGCTTGTTTTTTGCTTTGTTAGCCCTTTTCTTTAAGTTTAGTGCTTTTAATTAATTGTAGTCCCTTAGAATGCCCAGCGAACTTTTAGTAAAATAGAAAAATAGGCTAGTCTACCTACTGTGTTACGCCACGTAAACTAATAAATTTTAAACAATGTAATAAACAATTAGACATAACGCAGAGATCACTTCAAGAGACTATATGAAAATATCTCTCTTTGGCTCAAATCAATATTACTCAATGTAAAAAGAATATTATTTTCAATGACATGATCTGTAAATATTTGCACGAAGAATAACAGACAAGGAAAAGCGTCGAGTTCGCCTTACCTCTTACAGGAATACAAACAAAAACCAGAAAACCAGTTTACCACAACTTTTGTCTTTATTGCGTAGGGCTTTGAATCATATATTATTATCTTGTCTACCGATATTACTTAGTGATACAATATTTAATACGAGTTTAATTTTATTAAAAACTTCATGTTAAAAAAAATCCTTGAAAGGATATCCTGGCAAGAACGGGTGGGAGCGGGAACAAAAAATTTAAAAGAATGATGAAATATGATTTGAAATTCCAAGAGCTGCTTGTGTCCAACTTAAATCTGGAGAATACTATTCGCATAGTAAGTATAAATAATTACTTTGATGGTGTTGTGTTTTTTACTATCAAGCCCTGTTACGCAACTCCCCCAAATTCCCGCCTTGATTCTTAAATGTGTTCTGGACTATTTTCTGTTTCCCAATTTATTTATTTCTATACTTCGCATGCTTTCTGAACAAAATGTTTTATCAGCTGACAAGTCTGCAGAGCACAAGCAGGGTGTTTTTGATTTAACAGCAAGATCTCCAAATGGATCTTTCGTCATTCATGTAATCTTATGATTTAGTTAAGTAATAAACCTCCAATAATTTGAGATAAAATTCCAAACAAAAATTATGAGATTTCTCGTAAATCGGGTCAGTTTTCTTAAAAACTAATAAAATTGAATTGATTATATTTTGCAACAAGTAGCTAAATTCGAAGAGGGGACAATCACTGTGTCAGTAATGTAAATGAATATGCAGGACTATTGGCAAGCTTATTGGAATTTTTCTATGACTAGGACCTTATTACTAAACACATAAAATACACTGTCAAACGTTTGTTAATTTGTCCAAATTTCAATAATTACCTGCTTGAAAATCTATATTAAAACCATTCAATAGAGTAGCGAATAAGATATGGCGGCGCTGCAATACAAATTATTGCCTATTGCAATACAACTTGTAGGGTGTATTAAATAAATGGGCCGCACTGTAGCTTGGCAACTGTTTTGTGTCGTGTGTAATTTAACAACATATTTGGTCACTAGGAGAAACAAATATTCGAGAAATTGAGCAAGTGAGATCCTTTTTTAGTTAAGTCAGCTTTGTCGACCAATTAAATAAAAATTATTCTTAAAACCATTCATCCTAAATTATCGTAAGTGATGTGTATCATATAATAATAATATACAGCAAAATCATTGGACATAAACCTTAATAATCACGTGACTCGATAATTATCGCATGATATTACGTGCAGGTCATGTTTATGGTCAGCCCAAGGCCAGGACGTGGCGCAACCGTCACTATTAATTTTACAACTTATCCGCAGCCGCGCCATGACCAGGTCACTAAATTAACTCGCTATCAACCAGTGGTCAGATTATAACATGAGGTAAGAAATAATGTATTAAATTACGTTCAGAATCCATGCTATCAAAATGTGTCATCTTGATTCATCCTTCAAATGACTTCCATCATGTTTCCCGAAAATACTAAAGCAAACTAGCCACTTATGTGTTAGAAGAAAAAAAACTATATCAAATTGTTTGCTTTAATAAAGATGCGTTGTTACTTTAATTTTATTAGCTTTGTTCATCGGTCCATCAGTATGCAACTATCTGAAATTAAAATATTTAGTTCGCAAATCAGACAAAAATTTGAATCACGTATGTGTCGGTTCTACTTGGTTATTAAACTAAATTCATTTTAATTGGATGTATGGACGATACATGATAAACTTTTATGCTGTCAATATTGCAAAACCTTGCAGATGTACTACTACACTGTATGATGTGACACGCTCAGGAGCATATCCAAAAGACAGAAGTAATGGGTGTTGTTTAAATTTGAAACTACGGAAACTGTTATATCTATTCTTATTTTAAACAGACAGAAACTGAGTTATCATTACCCATAGTTTTTCTCATTATCGCTGTTTTTCAATATGATCCAGAATAAAACCAGTTAACAAAACTGTTTTAAAACTATCTGAAACAACATTTCCTTCTAAAAACAATAAAACTAAATCGTTTAAAACTACTTGTCATCTGTACTTACGATCAATACCAATATTTCGGTTAGTGTTCAACCTAATTGTAACTGGTAAATAATAATAAGAAAGTCCTGGTGCTGCTTCCGATACAGTGAACTAAAATTGAACTTAGGTAAAACTATTTTATTACTAATGTATAAATATATATGCATATATTTTCCTTCAATATAATAGATATATGTTTAAGCAAAAACTTTCGTGAGCGAAGCTCCTCTCGCGGTTCAGTTTCGCCACAAGGTTTATGGATCATCGCAGCCTACGATTTGGTCGTGAGGTTCTATTCAGTTAATCGTTCCTCCCTGTTGCCACGACCTGTCAATGTTGTTACGGAACAGTAATTCACTGTTCAATTTATTTTGCTAAAATTACGTTTCCTCTCTGATTACTGTATCTTGACAAGCTGCAGTTTACGAAATGATTTGCGTTGTGGTGTCGCCACTTTGATTGGTTGCAGTATCTAGCGGCTGAAATGAAAAACTCATTTTAAACCAAGAAATTAACCAAACTTGAACAAATCAACTAACGTTTGCTGTTAATAGTATACTATCATGTGTTTAATAACTAAAGTTATATTAACCAATTATTCCGATAAGCTTTATAAATAGTCCTGTATTGTATATTAAATTTTTCACTTCTAATTTCCCAGGGGAGTGATACTGGTAAATCAGAGCGAGCCTTTAACTTCGTTTCTTAAATTTAAGAAAAAAGTTACACATTCCCCACCGTCACCAAATTATACATGAAAATATTGTAAATATGTAAAAAAAAAAAAAAGCTATTGAGGGTATCAGAGATTATATTCAATTAATGTGTTTGAATGTTTTTCATAAACAGTGATTGTTCATAGTTCCTAAATAATTATCAGATTATTTCATGATAAATTTATAGATTTAACAACAATCGTCAAGTTACATTTTTCATACATAGGAACTTACATTTCTCGCACTTAGCACTGGTTTGTTAGTGTTAGACAAGAATAAACTTGATTCTGATAACTAATATTATAATCATTAAAAATAAATTAGTAATTTTTCATAGCTTAGAACCACTATTTAAAGCACTATTCTGAAATTAATATACAGATTAGATAAACTAATCACATATTTTTATGTATATTGTTAGAATATGCTGCAAAAGATACCCATCATATTTCCTTATGAAATAATATAACGAAGAACCATTAGAATTAATTCTTATACTAACAAATAAAATTAATATTTGTTAAATAAAAAAAACTCAGGTACGTTAAAACTTGTTTAAAAGAGTCCCATCGCTTAGGCTCTGCCCTTAGTTATTCGCTATAAATGTGTGTTATTTATAGTTTACTAACTGCATGTTTGTGTGTGTAGTTATCTTGTGTAGACATTTTGTTTTGCACTCAAGCTATTTTCAGATAGATACTATTTATTATTGCTTTGTGAAGCTCTTTTAATAATAGTATTTCAATAACATCTTTTACAATAAAACACTATAGTCTTATAATAGAGAATAATTCATTAAACACCATAGAGTAAAAACTAGTTTTGGATAACAATAAACATCATTATTATCCAAACACATGTGACTTAATATACCGACAGTTAATCATTATATTACGTGTTCAACAACCCTGACAAAACAAATGTACTGGAAAGTTTCTTAAAACCAGATTTAATTTGTAGCTATCAAGAGAACAGAACACAAGAGCTTTCAATTGTTTTTTGCTAACATATTTAGATCTGTAAGATGATGTTACGCTAGAGGTCAACAAAATAAGGTTCGATCCCCTGTAAAGATATTTTGAATTTAGTGGTTCATACGTCACTTAACACTGTGACTGTTGGCCTTAAGACTGCATCCTTATATCTAACATATTATAAGAAATAATGGTATTTTACCATCGCATCACTTTTGCCAAGAAATGTGTTCGCAACAAACGTTTAACATAATCGCATAATGGACTTTGTACAGTGTACATTCAAAATTTGTAAAGCACCACAAATACGGACTTTCTCATTGATGGGACAAGTAATATTAATGTCTTGTACAATCCCGAGAAAACATAAAGGTTTCTAAAGCATGCAGGGCAAACGCAATGGCGGAGAGTTATAGAGAGAAGTTGATGACATACAATTATATGTATGCTATCAACGTTTTCTTTCTCTGTCTTTGTCAGAAATGGAGCGTGTGTTTATAAATAGTTTAGGAAGGAAAATGAAACTAGTTTGAAGTCCTCCATTGTATATTTCACTTTCCTTGTACTATACTTCTCATGTTTGGATAATATAACACAGAAACTTTTCCTCCAATAACGGTATAGTGTAAATATTTTTTATACAATCTATTTGTGTAGAATAGACTAATACATAATAGTTTGAACTAAAGTATGGTTATCAGATTCTGAAAGGAACACTTCCCCCTGAGTTTGTTCAAACTAAAGATTAAGATAACATTATGAACAAAATAAATTGTGTAAAAGTTATACCTTATGTCTTTACGGCAGTGTGGGAATGGCAAAAAATAAGAAACGAACGTGTGAAGTTAACCCGAAAGTGTTTAGAAGACATTGCCACACAAAATTGTAAATATAGAATCGTATTGCATAGTTTCAAAAATGCATGCATCACAAATAGATCATCTTCATAGTGAAAAAAGGTAATATAGAACTTTAGTATAAGAATGATGTCTGTACAAATACTTTAGAAAAACTTTTCTTCTCTCAATGTGTTGCATGAATGTTGAAATAACCTTCTCGTTTGACTTATGCTCTAAAAACAAGATTACATCTATTTACGATTTGAAGTACATTTGTCTTTTGTAAAATTAAAATCTACACTACAACACTAAGAATCGAATATTCAAAGAAATACGAAAATAAATACATGCAAAAAAAATCCGTTTCTAGCATCTTTTCCATAATTTAAATTATGATAAAACTTAACCATATATACGCACAATGTTACTTATTCTGCACATACTTTTTTTACGTTAGCAAATAGTCAAATTCTGACACAAAACACATTCAAAGAAGAACTGAATGAACACACTTATGTAAACCGAAAGTATCTCTTTCACTTTAAATTCAACTTAATAAATAATTGGTAGCCATAACACATTTTACCTATACGCACAATAAATCGAAAACAAAATATTTAATCAGTTGGTTTCTGTTGTTCCCAGTGTAAAACAAATATCACTGTATACTGTTGGCGAAGGAACTCAACAACTGATAACCATTATACGTAAAGAATAATTAAAATTACTCACCGTGTTTTGAAAGCAGTATAAACATAAAATATAGTACAGAAAGATTTTAACTAAAATTTTCAATATATGATTAAAATATTTGCTTTTATAAATTTACTAGGAGCAAACATAAATAACATTAATCACTGATACAATTTATAATTGTTAATAGTTTCTTTTGTAGATCAGACAATAAAGGTTCCAACAACGTCTGTAATAGTATGTATTTTTAGAAACGGTAACTGATAGCACATTACAGCTTCCATTAACACAATTTACGCTGTTACTGTGAATCCAAAACAAAAGAAATTGCATCACCATGGTAACAATTAAACTTGATTAGACACAGTTTTTTTTTTTTTTTTAGTTTAGAATAATATTTACGAGAGAAAAGTCGTGACTTGAGGTGATTTATTCCTTTCATTATAAACTTCGAGGTGCTGTAACTGTATTCGGAACCATCAACAAACGTTTTATCTTCAGCGAAAAATGACAATGCGATTATTAACAGATAACTGATAAGAAACAATTACACCTAACACAAAACCTCTGCATTATTCTAACATTTACTCCTGGTTAAGATTTCAGATAAATATAGACCATAATAGATTTCATTGTTCTCTGTTTTTGATCCATTGTTCACTCTTAAAGCGTGTAACATGACATTCTATTTTTCAGGAAAGTAATTATTATATACGTTTCTTCTAAGGCTATTTCACAACGTTCTTATAACTGTCTTTCTTTCAATTCGGTGTTGCACTTTTTAATTACTAGATGTCAGTTGTTAAGAATGTTTGATTTCCTTATTGCTTTACCTGTTTTAATCCACCAGGTAGTGATATTTCTAGTCACCTTATAAACACTCACCTGTCTTCACCTGCTAATATTTTCACTGTGAGATAAAAAATCTTTATGTGTTTTAATTGAAATGTTCTTCTCTGTGTGTCTTTGTATGCCACTAAAAATATTTACTTACTTATATATATGTACGTGTGTTTGTGTTTTCTTGCATAGATTGTAGCCTGGAACTAATAATTAATTCCAAGTGGTAGTAATTTGCTTCTCAATGTGAATAACTATTAAATTAATAATTTAACTCATTAAACATTTCATGTGTGTGCTTTGATTGTGACTCTATCTTCAACTTGTATTTTAGTATATTTCTCTTCTTCTTCTATTTTATCAGGTGTCACAATGATAGGGGCAATGCCAGCTGTGGCCGTCCGCCATGAGCGCAGAAAGCAGGAAAAGACGAAGAAACGACCTCACCATCTATATCTGGGTACACGTGAAAAGCAAAGTCCGCCATCACGTCCATCAAGTCCAAGTCAGAGCCGTGCTGGTACCCCAACACCAAGTCCTGCAAACAGCCCTATACAGTCACCGAACGAGACTAATGATGATGATGATATTGAAGAGCCTCAAGAGTACTATTTGTTCGGCAAAGTTCCCATTTTGTATGTCGTTGTTGTCACATTGCTTATGGGTGGTATAGTCCTCATTGTGGGATTAGTACAGCTGAAACCAGGGGCTGATGCGAATGCTAACCGTTACTATATCATAGCTTCAGGGTGCTTTTTGTTGCTTATCGGTTTTATTCTAACCGTTTTACGATGTTGCATCTTACCGTGGCGATTCAGACGTATGCGGCGTCTCCGGAAAGAAGAATCAGCTATATCCACAGTGTCCATTGGTGTCAACAACGAAACCACAAATAACAAGGGGGATCAGAATGGTCAACCATGCCGAAAAGAATCAGAAAGTACATTACTAGATGGAAGCACATTACAAACAGAAACAAATCGAAGTATTAGCATTGAAATGGCGACATCGTTAGGATCCCATGATACATTGCAATCTATCAAATCACCGTCAGAACATGACGCTTTGATTAAGAAGAGTCCATCAAACCTTGGAACAAGTTCTACATAAAAGACATAACAAAACAAACGAAATATTTATTTCTAAAGAATATAAATTATTCTTAAAATTGCCATAAACTAACTGCCTCTAAATGTATTTGTAATCGTGGGAAAGAACAGGAAAACATAGACAATACAACATTACATCAATTGAGGAACTAAATTACACAAATACCGAAATAAGATTACGACACCGGATTCTGACATTTTCAACCAATCACAATTTACTCTAATCTTCTTCTTCTTCTCGTCAGAAACGAACAACAATGTCCGGTGTCAATTCTAAAACAAAATTCAAAAATATCATTGTTGGAAACTCATGTTCATGTTTGTGTCTTGTGTGTGTGTGTATATATATATATATATATATATATATATATATATATACAAATAAGAGGTGGTATTTGATTGGTGGATGTGTTAGAGAAAAAAAAACTAACTTTTATGACCTGAATTTCAGACTGAAAATAATTGAAAAAGTAAAACAGAAATACAAATACAAATTGTTGGAAGTAATATCTGTAATGTCAATGTTTACTAATTTGTAAATTAAAAGAAAAAAAACTTCCAAGTAATGTGAAAGACTTTTGCTATTGTAAGGCGTAATTATCAACTACAGCAAAACTATAAATGCATACATATATAGACAACAAATATGTATATTATTTAACTACGTATATACACTTCTAGTAACTCTATTCTGTTTTCGTCTAATTCTAAAACACAACATTTAAAAAAAACGAAAAAAGAAACCTTGCTTATTCATATTTCAAACACCAATATATATCTATATCTATATAGCTTTTATTGAAACATCTAAATATTATAACATATATTTGAAAATAAATAAATATAACAAGCTTTCAAATTAATATTAGAAAGAAAGAAATCAAACTAAAAATAATTTAACATAATTAATCATAATAATTATTATTATTGAAAATTAAAATAATTATTCTTAAACAATTTAATGACTTCCAAACTATTCTGAAAAGTTATATGCTGTACATGATAATGTGCCTCATGCACTTTTATAAAGAAAAAAAATGTCAATTTTTGCTACTTTTTTGCATTATTTTGCCTGAATCGTAGACAGTAAGTACGTATTTGTAGTTATATTGTAGCGTATTATAAAGACAAGTATTTGTATAAATGAAACTACTAAATGTATCATTCCCTCTTTATCAATGTACATTATTTTCCTACGGACACACTATTATATATATATTTGAATATATACATATAAATATATGTTTAAAATTTTGTTATTATGGTCCATGTGGTTTGAAGAAACGAAGGACATACGACACAGTATGTGAAAGTGGTGTACAGTACCTCAGTGTTATATGTATATTACAAAATTATTAAGAATATTTGTATCATTTCGAAAAATGAACATAAAACATATAACGCTTTCAAATGCAAAAAAAAAATAAAGTTCATTATTTCAGGAAAGACAATATCCAGGCAAAATTGATGTAACATAGAAAATATTGTGTACATTCATGCTTATTATTATTATAAGCATGTAGTACTGTAATAATAAAGAAATTGGGCAAAACTAACAGAGTATATTCAATTATTGTAATGCGTTAGTTGGCATACGTTTCGATTAACGCACATGTCATAATGTATTTTTATATTCGACTTTAAATTCTAGTCATTTTTTGGTGAAAATGGGGTCAACCTAGTCAAAATTGTAATACAAATTTTTCCAACGGTTTCTGTACCAAAGAAAGGCGATAAAACAATAGGATAAGGTCTACCAATCTCTGCCGTCCGATACGGCTCGAAATTCGACACCCCTCCCATCACTATGAGGGTTATAGTAAAGAATAAGCTACTCTGGAAACACACTTGAAAGTCAAAAAAACGGGTAAAGGATGTAAAAATGTGTTTAATGCAGTAATATGAATGGGGCTCTACTTGATGGAAGAAATGGACATTACGGCGATCATCTTGTATTTGGTTCAAATATTTTAAACATAATTGGTTTCATGTGGTGTATCGTTTTAGGCTAACTCGTTCCCATAAATTCAAATGTAAAGTTGTGTTTTACTTACGTTCGCTTGTTCAGGAGATAAGAACCTTGATAGTTGGGATTGGGGAAAGTAAGGGTCGCTCGTTCTATCTTTCCAGCTGATTCAGCACGGCGCTAACCTTTCAAAAATGGATCAAGTTTTTGTTGTTGATTTGTAGTTGAAGTCCTAGGGTAACTACATCTGTGTTCAACGTGTGTCATCGCGAGAGAGCGGAAATATCACACTCAACATTGTTCAAGATATGAGTAAATGTGAAGAAACGGGATCTGTGAGCGACAGAGACCGCCACCGAAACGCGGAAACAGCACTTTGGCAGTCATTACTCTAGTCATTTTAAGAGGAAAATGGAGTCAACCTAGACAAAATTGTAACACAAATGTTTTCAAAGATACGCTCAGTGTTGAAACAAATATTTTCTTCTCTCTCTGTCTCTCTCTACCTCTTTTTCAATACTAGGTGGTCACTGTATTTACAAACTATTAATTTACTATCATATCTCTCTGAGAAGCAATGTAACAAGAAACTTCTAGGCACTCTCCGCATGCTTTATTGCAAGAAATGTCCTGCTTCTTGCAGGAACAGTGCATCGTTGCACATTTGGTTTTGCTTGAAGTGCATAGAATGAACTTCAGGAGATGCTACGGGGTTTGTGGTTGCAATGAATACTGCGGGAACAGGTATTTGTCCTGCACGTACCATCTAAAATCGAGAGGGTATAATGTATCTGTTGTTCATTGCTGCACTTGATGGTATACTCATAATGTGTGAAAGATGCAAGCACCATTTGTCTGGCGTGAAACTTCAGGCTAAACGCTAGAAGTTGACTACTTTGAATGTGAACATTCGAAGACGTAACTGAGTTAATGTTTCGTGAACAGTACCACCACTCATTATTAACACAGCTTTCTGCCCATATCTTGCTACGCTCTCTTTATGGAGAGCATGATTTCAAAATGGGAATGCGTGTTAGAAGTTTTTTTAGTTGCCACTCTTTTCAAAATTCTGACTTTTCCAACTGAATATATTCGTGCACGACTGATTCTTCGTGCAAAGATAATTTGATATAATTGAAGAAACTCTTTCCATATGAACTTTGTACACTCTAAATGCATTAATTGTAATTGGCTTTGATTTCTTGGGTACAAATATATTTTATAGGAACAATACCTCCTAATTTGAACGTCTCGGTCGCGCCAGTAAACCACACTGTCGAAAGAAAGAAACGAAAGTGTGAAGATGACCGCACCTAACCTCTACTAACCCATGATCACCTACGAAAAATGCAAGAAAGCAATTATTAATAACAAATATGAGCAGATAGAAATGTATGTTGAAAGAAAAAACTAATAAAATCATGAACCCCCTCTGAGATTTAAACCCGTGTTCTTTCACTCAGCAAGCCAACATATTGGCCACTTAGCCACGGTCAAGGCTTGCAAACAATTATTTTTAAGTTGTTTTCCCACCTCTCGTGTGTTACACTGCACGTGCACAGATGTCATTCGCTCGTGGATTATTCCTGTTCAGAAAATTGATAGTTTCCATGTCAAAACTTTGCTTTATATACTTAATAGAATATAAAATAATTGCTGAGCAAAGCAGTACGTTGTAATTATAAACTAAAAACGTGTACCAGTTGCACCAACTCACTAACGACTTAGCTGCATCAGACACACTCTCTGATGGTCGATGTTTTTGTGAGTACCATTTACCTTATGGGTACCCTCTTGGGTACGACTTCATTGTACCCATAATACCTTTTTTTAAATTTCTGCTGTACCCAATGGGTGCATGTCATGGATACGTTGTGTACCTATAATTATTGTCAGTACATTCAATGGAATTGTGGGTACAAAACGACAGGTTTGTACCCACAATGTTTGAGAGGTAGTAGCGAGCCCATGCTTGGGTTTAAGGGGCGGTTCTTTGCCTCTCAGTTCTTGAGAGGCAACAGATTAATAGCAACAAACACGATGGTAAAATCTGAATCCCTGTGCCTATCACTGCCACTGAAAACTAGGGGGTACAGGTACGATTAATAGGTACAGTTTTTGCAGTGCACTTTTCTTCCATCTCTCATTGATAGAGATCGATTACTGAGAGAAACAGAAAAAACTCAATTTGCTAAGCACATTCAAAAAATAAGCGGCAATGGCACATCCTGTCAGAAGGGATAACTAATAAACGTGCTTCATGGTGGAGCTCTGCTGTATCGCATCCCATGGAAACAGAATACTATATTTGGACAAATGAAGGGCATGGGGGACACAATGGTAACCAACATTGAGCATGAATTGAGATATTTCGTTAGGAAAATTCATTCTGCCTTGCCGGCGCATGCGGCTTCTTATTTTTTTTAAATGCCAATATGCTGCCATCTGTTATTTTTAACTTGAACTCTTTCCACAGTTCAGTTCACATGAGTGTTACAATTGTATTTCTGTACTCAAATGTTTTTTTAATGAGGTCTACCATTGTTTTCCCCCCACATTCTTCAAATAATCTCTGCATATACTCAGTACGTCAACAAACACTATGGGTAAAAAGAACTATGTATCGTATTTCATGGATTTCAAGAATGAACTCTACGAAAGTACAGGCGCCAGTGACATAGGGAGCACCCGCCAGTGCTTAATCTAAATTTCCAACTCTGTACTTTGAACATTATGAAAACAAAGAGGAAATTCTTACAAATCTCAAAGCCAAGAAGACATTCATACAACATGTCTTAATGTGAATCTGCGTGAATCAGGTTCAACCATTAAACAAGCTACCGGTGATCCAGGTGTACTGATAGTTCAAATGGTCATAGCTTGAGCAGCCTATTTTTATTGTCAATGATGACACAGATCTGATAACTATTAATTTATCATGTCGATGAAGAGTTCCATGCGGTACTCCATTCCTCAGAACCGAAGAAAAATACTAAAGAAGTCATTGCTTTTCACATAAAAGCCTACCAAAAAGCATTGGAGAAAGAAGTTATTGAATAAAATATTTTTGTACATTTTATGGCTAGATGTGACTCTAGTTGTAGAATATATTCAGATGGCAAAGTCGAAATATACAGATGCTTATCAGAATAATGGAAACACCTGAACGAAAGTGCAACTTACCAGATTAATATGGTGTCGGGCCACCTTTCGCCTTCAGAACAGCCTTGATGCGACGTGGGATGGAGGCATAGAGGTCGTGAATGGTAGCAAGTGGAATATTACACCATTCCTCGTGCAGGGCATCGGCCAGTTCTGTGAGAGAGGATGGAGGTGGAAATCGTCGCCGGAGTCGTGTTTCCAAGATGGACCACAGATGTTCAATTATGTTGAGATCTGGGGATTGGGCGGGCCAGGGGAGGTGTTGAACTTCATCCCGATGTTCCTCAAACCACGCTGCAACAACTCCAGCTGTGTGAATGGGTGCATTATCATCCTGGAATATGGCGTCATTGTCCGGGAACAACATCCGGACCATAGGATGCAAGTGGTCTCCTAAAATTGCGACATAATCGTTGGCAGTGATGCGTCCGCGAAGTGTGACCACAGGACCCAATGAAAACCATGATATTGCGGCCCACAGCATCACCGTGCCGCCGCCATGTTTCACAGTTGGGCGGAGACACTGCAGATCATACGCTTGTTTGGGCGTTCTCCACACATAAACACGGCCCGTGGTTTGGAATATGGTGAATGGTGACTCATCCGACCATACCACACGTTTCCAGTCGTCAACGGTCCAAGTTGCATGGTCGCGGCACCATTTGTGGCGTGCTAAAGCGTTCTGGTCCCTGATGAGAGGTTTGGCCCGTGCAACACGACCCCGTAAGTTCATGTCATGTAATTCGCGGCGGACTGTGATTGTCGAAACAGGTTGGGGGAGGTGCTGATTGAGTTCCTCCGTCACTTGCGCCGCAGTGGCACGACGGTTCCGCGTGACAATGCGCTTTAATACCCGGCGTGCCCTGTCACTGATGCTTTTCTTCCGCCCACTGTTCCGCTTCCCCGATGTGGTTTTCCCGTGTGTTGTGTAGGCCGTCATCACCTTCGACACTGTCCCTGGCGACACACCTAACACACTAGCCACTGCCGTCACACTCACTCCACATAACCGCGCACCAACAATTTGCCCTCTTTGAAACTCTGAGAGGTCTCCCATTTTACACTACCTCCGTCTGCTGCAGCCACTGCACACTCCTGTTCCACGACGCCTGACGTAGTATGGAGACCGACCTAACACACCACCACCAGCAGTCCGGCGCTGCGGTCGCCACGACACCACTGCCAACCCATACATCTGACGTGTTGCCAACTACAGGTGTTTCCATTATTCTGATAAGCATCTGTATATAATATGGCACCAATACATGCATTCACTTTTCGCATTGTGTTGCCACAAAGAGCGCATAGTAAGGGATGAGCAGAAAGCTCTGTTAATGGCTGGTGATACAGTAGACGAAACATGAACTCAGTTGCGTCTTCGAATACTCACATCCAAAATTAGTCACATCTGCCTTATGCGTTTAGTCTGAAGATGCCTGAATCTTCCACAGTTTGTGAATATACCACCAAGTGCGGCAATGAATAATAGTTACAAAATACCCTCTCGATTTTGGATGGTAATTGTGGGACAAATACCTGGTCCGGCAACACTCATAGCGTCTCCTGAAGTTTACTCGATGTAGTTCAAGCAAAACCCAATGTGCAACGATGCACTGTTCCTGCAAGAAGCAGAGTATTTCTTGCAATGAAACATTCAGAATGTGCCTAGAAGTTTCTTGTTACACTGCTTTCCAACCAGACATGAAAGTAAATTAAGTTTGTAAATACAGTGACCACCAAGTATTGAAAAAGAAGAAGAATAGAGAGAGAAGAAAATATTTATTTCAACAGTGAACACACCTTAATATTTTAATATTAAGTATAATATTGTCTAGGTTGACCCCATTTTCCTCCTTACAAATGACTAGAGTAATGGCTACTAAAAGTGAAGTTTCCGTGTTTTGATGGCGGTTCTTAAACATCCACTGCGGTCTCTGTTGCTCACAGATTCCGTTATTTTAAATTTATTAATTTCTTGAACAAGTTTGCGAGTGATACTGTCGCACGTTGAACGCAACTGCAATTACCCTGGTACTACAACAACCTTTCATTAGCACAAAATTGATTCATGTTTGAAGGGTTAACGCCGTGCTGATTCAGCTGAGAGGATAGAATGAAAAATTATTACTTTTCCCAATCCCAACTAACAAGATTCTTTTCTCCTCAATAAGTGAACTTAAGTAAACATAATTTCACATTTTAATTGGTAAGAACTAAAAAGCCTAATACGATATGTAACATGAAATTTTTATGTATAAAATTTTTGAACGAAATTCAATGACAACTTTCAAGATAGCTGTCTCGGCATGGTAAAATAGTGCATTGTCATCCTGGAGAATTCCGTTTTTTGCAGGGTACACGAAGTCCATAAAGGGCTGGAGATGGTCACCAAGCAGTTGAACTTAACGCTGACAGGTCAATGTCCGGTTCAAGCGGACCAGAGGACCCAAACTATGCCAGGAAAACAAGCCCCACACCATAACGGAGCCACCACCAGCTTGCACAGAGAGCTTTGACAACTTGGGTCCATGGCCTTATGGAGTCTGCGCCACACCCGCGCATACCAATTGATACCGTGACTCATCTGACAACGTTACACGTTGCCAATCCTCTAAGGCCCAATTTACGTATTACTGAGTCCATGAGGTCGTTGATGGCAGCGATAAATAGTAGCACACTTGTCGGTCTTCGGCAGCGATACTCAATGGAGTCCAGATTGTGCTGCACTGAACTCTAAGACACGTTCCTGAGACGTACTGTATTGATTCCTGCTGTCAGATCACGAACTGCTTCTTATCTATTTGGCCGCACGAGTCTACCCAGACATAACCGGTAGCAGTCATTCAGGATCCGTGGGCGGCATCTACGTTATCCCTCACGGGTCGTAATGCCTATAATGCGATATTCACGGTCCACCCTTGACACTGTGGAGCGAGTAAAGTTCAATGTCCGGACGACTACCGAAATTGTATGCCGCATTCGTCTAGCACCAACTATCATCCCGTGCTCAAACGCCGATAATTCCCGTCGGGTTGCCATGACCATGGTACAAGCGTTTCACTGCACTCACAATAGTCCAACTGACCACCCTGCAACTGCCTCGCTGTTCGATCTGTTTGCTGGTATTACCGCGCCGTCAAGTGTTCCCTCCCGTCAACAGTTCATGACTTTAAGCACTTCATTGTATAATTTTGTCTAGATTGACATCTACATAGACTGTGCCAGAAAAGTTTATCTATACGACCAGACAGTGTTGTTTTCTTTTTTATATAAAGGAGGGTTTAGGTCAGAAAAGTAGATGAGACAAAAATAAATACTTTGAAACGCACAAAACGAGCTAAGATGTGAACAGGCTACCCTATACACTACCATATTTTTTGAATTTCTTACCTAAAATCTATGTCACAAATTGAGGGCAAAAAATATGTAAGGATTATTATTAGTATGGGTTAAAGGTTTTTATTTTTATTATATATAACTAACCTAACTCTATGGCTTACGGAACTCCCAAGTTCATCGCCGCAGTAACAAACTTTCTCCATTGGATTCCATCCTGGGCAATATCAATCCAGTTTTCCTTTTAAGCATCTGTCTCACGAAGATCTCTTCTAAAAAATTGTCATCCCAACAACGTCTCCGTCTTCCCAACTGTCTCTTTCCCTCTTACCAACCAAGATGTAATATAATCTTCGTTTTCCCCTCATCTGAGATGCATAAACTTCCGATCCAGTCAATAAAGGTTTTGTGTCGGAACAAATTAGTAAAAAGCTGAAAATTTACCAGTTGTTACAGCAGCAGAAAGGGAGTGTTTTCTCAAAAGTCCCCGACCTCTCTTGCTTCTCCCCAAATCACCCCGGAACTACAAATTTACACCTTTGAGAAATTGTACATCTCCGTAACTAATAAACATAACGACATGATTCTTTTTGTTATAATTCCTAGCTGACAGGCTACAAAAATGGTTATCATGCGTGTTGTGCTATTGCTAGTAGTTTTGCCGTAATCTAGATCCAAAGCGCAAAATAAGGATATTTTGCTTTCAATATTTACACTTTTTATGGTGTAGCTTGCTTTAAAATCACAATAACAAAACCCTGTTCGAAATAAAAGTTGTTGCCTGTTTCATAAGCTTTAAAATGATGTATATATCAGTATGGTTGAACAATTACTGTGTTAGTTATTGAGGTAGCAATGACGCGCAGCGTTTTATTTCAAATTTGCCTCAATAGTGTCCGGAATTCTCTTTTCACTATTACAGTTTCTCTTTCAAGATATTTCCCACTAATAGCATAACAAATCAAAATCAACCTTTGTTCTTTCATTGTAATTCTAATAAATAAGTAATTTGTTAAGTTTAATGCATTTATTCCACTAAGCAAATTTTCACAAGATCATGACAAAGTTTCTTTAAAATATTACCCGATACTACGATCTGACAAAATAACCTACAACATTCAATTGAAAATACCACATCTTCAAAGGTAACATATACGAAAAACTAGAACTACCAAATAAATTTAATTTCCAACTAATAGAAATATGACTAACCTTACCGTAATAAATTCCATGGGGGTTCTATTTTCTCATGCTAAGTATAGGAATAGCTTATAATTGAAGTATCTTCTTTTTTTTTAATTCACTACCCACACAGCAATTTTGACGTAACTCAACCTTGTTGCAAGCTGGCATGCTGTCTGGGTACATGATATAACACATGAAAAGAGCGTCAAAATACGCTACCAATCCATCAGCTATTTTTCCTGCCACTACACACCAAAGACAAATTGTAATAATCGTCAACAGCTCACAACTGCATAATCTGGATAGGGCACACGTAGAAGAAAAAGTATTGTTCACGCGCTGTTGCGCGTCATTGCTACATCAATAGCTAACACAGTAATTGTTTAACCATATTGATATATACGAGGTGTGATTGGAAAGTTTTAAGACAGGTGGCGCCACTGC
This sequence comes from Lepisma saccharinum, assembly GCA_022664845.1. Lineage (NCBI taxonomy): Eukaryota > Metazoa > Arthropoda > Insecta > Zygentoma > Lepismatidae > Lepisma > Lepisma saccharinum. The sequence goes on along the minus strand of JAGDQP010005411.1, from coordinate 41,584 downwards.
TCAAGAGAAGTAGATATAATTGCCCGTTAGCGTGGAAGCGGTGGCGTGGTGTGTCCTTGATACATGCTGAAAGAATCACTGCGATATCTTTGTTCAGTACAGCGTAGAAATCTGTTGAGTGCGGGCGTGTGTGTGTGTCGTAGAGGATTATTAATTGCGGATGAAAATCTGGGACAACGCGTTCGTGTCAAATTTTGTTTTCAAACCGAGAAATCTGCTTCGGAGACGTATGAACTCTTAAAAGCAGCTTTTGGAGATAAATGTCTAAGCTGGTCAAACTTGTCTATCTGGGTTAACAGATTCAAAGATGGCCGCGACTCAGTCGAAGATGACCCCCGGTCCGGACGGCCTTCCACGCCAAAAACCAAGGAAAACATTGTGAAAATTCGCGATTTAGTGCGCTCGGACCGTAGATTGACAATTATGAAGATGGCTGACGACCTGAATTTATCTTTCTACGCGTTTCACTCAATCTTAACTGACAATTTGCACATGCATCGAATGTCTGCGAAATTCATTCCGAAATTGTTGTCAGACGAGCAGAAACAGCACCGACTTGAAGTGTCCCAAGACGTGCTTCATCGGGCCGAAACGGACCCCGAATTGTTAAATAGGGTAATAACAGGTGTTGAAAAATGGGTTATTGGGTATGACCCAGAAACAAAGGCCCAATCTTCTCAGTGGAAGACATCTAGGCAAATACGGAGAGAGTTCTTCATACCCTTCGAAAGATAATTTTCAGGAATGCTTCCAGAAGTGAAAACACCGTTGGAATCGGTGTGTTCAGGCAGCAGGGGACCACTTTGAAAGAAATCCATCGCAATAGACCACTTTCTCTATAGCCTGCCATTTTAAAATTACAATCCTAGTCTTAAAACTTTCGAATCACACCTCGTACATCATTTTAAAGCTAATAAAACAGGCAACAACTTTTATTTCGAACACGTTTTTGATATTGTGAGTTTGAAACAAGCTACATCGTAAAAAGTGTAAATATTGAGAGCAAAATATCGTTATTTTGCGCTTTTGATCGAAATTACGGCAAAACTACTAGAGATAGCGAACTACGCATGATAATCATATAAATCACACAGTCTGTGGAGTTCTTCATTGAGAAGTCTCCTCCATTCTCCGGTTATCTCGTCCCGTTTTGGCCCATATACCGTTCTCAAAACCTTATTTTTAAACACATGTAATTTATGTTCAACTGCTAGGGTCGTACTCCAATTTTCGCAACCGTAAAGTATTAGCGGCAGAATAACCGTTCTGAATATTTTTAATTTCAGCTTTCTTGATATTAATCGCTAGATTAGGAGTTTCTGGACTGAATAGAAACATGCAATGATCAATACTAATCGACTTTTTATTTCTTCCGTGACCTCGTCTTTGCTTGTTACATATGCTCCTAAGTACTTAAATTTGTTTACTTTCTCTATGATTTCATCCGTCATTATTATGTTTTTATTTCCTTCATTCCCAGTGTTTCGGCTTGTTATCATGCATTTTGTTTTCTCTATGTTTACCGGTAGACCTATCTCATCGCAAGCTTCTACTATGACATCGGTGTTACTTTGTATGCCTCTATATCTTTCCTATTAAATCTACATCATCCGAGTACACGAACAGTTCATTCAAGCCATTCAATGTTAGTCCCTTTTTGTCCTCTTTTATTTTTAAAATCGCATATTCTAAAGCAAAGTTAAATAGCAATGGTGACCTTGTTTCAATTCGTTGCGAATATCGAAAGTATCTGACATGTTATTACCTACAGCCTATGGGGTCGCTGAGACACATCCTTACTAGCTGAGCAATCTCTTTCGAGATTCCAAATTGAACCAAGATTCCAAATTGTATAGTTTTTCCTTTTTGATAGAGTCGCATTCTTTCTTAAAGAACTGATGAACTGTCCCTGGTGAACTGGTGAATAACTGGGGCATATATATTGCAGAAGAACAAACTGAAACAACATTCTAACACTTACCAATACGTTTATTTACCAGTATTTAAATACTAATTTTTGTCACTATGAAACAAGTTGTAAATGAAAGAATCTTCGTAATATGTCGGTATACGCGAAGTGCGCACATGCACTACAGGTAAAATAGGGTACCATAACCTCTTCCCAATACGGCACAGATATATATATATATATATATATTCTCGATATAAGAATAGTTCAAAACAGATATTCTGTTATTCTTATCCCAAACGACTGATAATAATGGCCATTTTTTGTATAGCTAAAATTTTTGTTTGCAGACGTTTACGGAAAACGTAACATCTGCGGATTGATTTATCATACTGCATTCAAAAAAAATCCATTTCTTTTTTAATTTGCTTTATAGTTTTAGTCCCCTGAATGAAAGGCCTAAAACGTAATCGAACTGGTCAAAATCGTGTCGCAATGTGATTATCGAAATAGAAAGAGATTCCTGTTTTCAGGGTACTTTTTCACATAGAAGGGGTTGAATGCCAAAGTTGATTTTCTGTATGCTATTACATATCAAAGTATATTGAAGCTATGCAGAATATAAAGGCGTGTATACGGTTCCTTATTCTTTTATGACTTTTTAAAAATGTCAGGTTTCCCCCCTCCCCCCCAAAAAAATAGCAAATTGGATTTAATTCTTTTTTGGAATTGGCCCCTTTTTTCTGAGCGGACAAATCAATTGTTTTTTTGCAATTAATTAATTTATTCCCCTTCAGTCCTTGTAACAAACGTGTGTTCTTTTATTAAGACTAGAATCATATAGATTTGGAATAGTGTCGTTCTTTTAAGCTAAGCAAAAATTAAATGCTTGTCCAAATTCTTGCTTTCAATGTTACTATTGAACGGTTCGAACTTACAGTCGACCTCATTTTCAAGTATAAAAGTAAGCTAAAACCATACCACTAAGAAAAACTAAGTTCAAAACATACTTTTCGAAAATGGCTGTGTTAATTTAACACTTGTCAGTGTCCCAGAGTGACCACCATATTTTGTGTTAAATCAACACTGTGACAGTGCTAGTATAACACCCTCTATTGTGTTGAATCAACATTAATAACAAGTTCATCGAGCTGAATCATCGAAATCAATACTGTTTGTTGTGCTCATTTAACACAAAAATTGTGGTCGCGCTGAGACACCGAAAAGTGTTGAATTAATATAGCCATATTTTGTTGTGTATTACGCTCGACGCCATATTAATGTTTTTTATACTCCATATTTAAATTTTCACTACGGGTAATTCCACGCCAAATCAGGCAGAAAAAAGGTGAAATGTAACTCACAGTTTCCGATTTTGATGAAATTTCGCACATTAATTCCTAAAAGGGTTCTTAGTATAAATTCTAAGTTACAGGTTTCTAGACCACCTGTATCCACAGTTACAGCGCTTCAAAGTTGACATGTTTTGTCATCATTTGTTGCCGAGACCGACACTTTACGGAGACACACCCATTTGAATTTTAAAGTTATTCTTTATGAATTGTAAAGGACAATATTAGGTATTCTTATGTAAACTTCATCAGAGAATCCAAATTTGATAACAAAATTGTGGTAGAGCCAATAGTTTTTTAGATATGGGTTTATGATTGCGAAAAAAGCAGTTTGTAAAATGGTGTTCACCTTGCAACATAATACCGTGAATATCTTAAAAGAAACATTAGATACAGATATGAGACTTGCACCATTGGAAAGAGCAGAAAATTTCCTACAGGATGATGTAATAAAAACAGTGGGTTCTCGGTGGGAAGACTATATCCAAAGCACTTTTCTGTTTTTACCCAAGTATATATAATGGTGTGGACATTGCAACATAATAACATGAATATCTCACGAGAAACACCAGATACATATATGAGACATACACCATTAAAAAGACCAGAAAATTTGCTATAAAATGGTGTAATAAAATAATGGGTTCTTGCTGCGAAGTCCATCTGCAAAACACTCTTTTTTTTATATCATTATTTATATAAAGGGTGCGGCAGAAACAATCTACCATTTTATTATAGGGCCTACAGTAATACTACATAGCGAATGTAAAGGACGAGAGTGGTAATTGATAAATAGCATAATGCCGTTTTATGACACAATAACCCAAGTCATCTTTTGTTTATTTTTGTTTATTTTTAGAAAATCACATCTGTGAGATAACCACCGTCCTTTGTGATTCACTGACGGAGTCGACGAACGAATTGGTCCATTACTCTTACCAGCACTTCAGGTGTAATTGCCTTGACCTTAACTGATGCGACGCTTCAGAGTCTCTTAGTTCGGGACACTCGGCTCTTGAGGTACCCCCACAGCAAGAAATCGCAAGTACTCAGATCGTGGATCTGGTTTGCCACGGTATGTTCCCACTGTCACCACTTTTGAAATACGCTTCAATCACAAAAGTCAGATACGTCTTGGTGCTACACTCCATTGTAACTAAAACTGGTGCTACACATGCAACTTCCTGCTACACTCTACCCTGCTCGGTTTTATGCTTACTGCGGCGCCGTACAAGCTACCAGCCGTTGAAAGTGATTGTTTCTGCCGGACCCTGTATATTTACGTTGATTTTGTAATATATTACCATGAATATCTCAAGAGGAATACCATGTGTGGATATAGGACTTGCACCTTTGGAAAGAGCAGGATTTTTTTTATAGAATGACGTAATAAAAATAGTGGGTTCTTGATGAGAAATCCATGTAGATAGTACTTTTTTTGTGCTTGTGTCACGTGGGAGCTTGTGGTGGATAAACTCCGTGTGTTTCATCGGCCTTTCCTTCCACTTTCTTCATTCTATCAACTCTCCAATCATCATCCATTTGCTCTGAGTCGAATTTGCCTAAACATCCTACATAAAATTTAAGCTCAAATTCAAGTATAGTATTTTGGAAATGATATACTATTTGCTTCGCCAACATGTTATCCCCACTTTTGCAGGACAGAGATAATATTGGCATAACTGGTTTCATGAAGGTTTAGTATCTACCTCACATTGATCGTCAGCTGAAACAGTTCCTCAGAAAAGCATGAGGTGCAAATCCAGTGATTAGTAACTCGTTTCAAGTTACGATCGAAAGATGAGCATAACAACGGTGGTATCAAACACACGAGTGGAAATGTTTAGTGAAGTACTGCTGCACACTGTTCTATGCTTGAATTTGAACTTAAATTTTATGTAGGATGTTTAGACAGCTCGGCTCAGACCAAATGGATGATGATGGGAGAGTTAATCGAATGAAGAAAGTGGGAGGAAAGGCCGATGAAACACACGCACACGGAGTTTGTCCACCACAAACTCCCACGTGACACAAGTAGGTATTGAAAGAAGAACGTCACGAATCAGAGATAGAAGTGAACCACAACATCCCCAGTATCCTTTCAAACTGTTATGAACATAGATGGACGACATTTGGAGTATATTTTGTAACCTGAAATATGTTTGATACAGACACAAACATACTGTACATAATTTGTAAAAAGTATGATATGTTCATAAAGTGTCTGTAAAGTATCCATAAAGTGAAAAAACACACATTGAAAGACTTTAATTGGAATTGTTTATTCAGTATTTCTCTTCCACTTGTCGTTAACCCCATTGACATAATTTTCATGTTTGTCCGATTAACCGTTTACCATCTAAAAACGATCAAACAACGAAATTTTAATTATATGCTACTTATGTTAAAACAAAAGGAAAATGCTTTGCAGATGGAGTTCCCACAGAGATCATACTGTTTCATTATATCGCTCTATGAGAAATTCAATGGTCTTTCCAATGGCGCAAGTACCATATCCGCATCTGGTGTTCCTTCTGAGATATTCATGGTGTTATGTTGCAAGGTCAACACCATTATTTATAATGATGTAAAAACAAAAAACCGCATTGTTGATGGATCTCCGTGGAAGAACCCACTGTTTTTATTACATCATTATATACAATACATTCTAATTGAACGGTAAAACATACAGGAATTCTTGTAGAAATATAATTCTTTAGAATTCCTGTATAAATTACATTCCGGATAAAACAATTCCGGAGAATGTATTGGATACAGGCCTTTTAACGAATCCTGTTTGTACAAGAATTCTTCTATACAGCTACGTAATTCCGAATAAAATTTTCCTCAGTATGTGTATAATAATGTAAAAACAAAAAGTACTATCTACGTGGACTACCTACCAAGAACCCACTGTTTTTATTATGTGATTCTATAGCAATTTTTCTGCTCTTTCCAATGCTGTAAGTCCCATAACCGCATCTAGTGTTCCTCTTGAGATGTTCACGGTATTATGTTGCTAGGTGAGCAACATTTCACAAACTGCTTTTTTCGCAAATCATAAATCTATATCTCAAAACCCATTTTCTCTACCCCAATTTTGTTATCAAATTTGAATTCTCTGATGAATTTTACATAAGCAACACCTAATCTTGTCCTTTACAATTCATAAAGCATAACTTTAAAAAATAAAATTCAAATGAGTGTGTCTCCGTAAAATGTCGGTCGCGGCAACATTTGATGACAAAACATGTCAACTTCGAAGCGCTGTCTGTAGCTTCGGATGCAGGTGGCCTAGAAACCTGTAACTTAGAATTTGAACTAAGAACCCTTCCAAAAATCAATATACCAAATTTCATCAAAATCGAAAACTATGGGTTTACATAACCTGCATGATTTGGCGTGGAATGACCCTTGCGCCACATTCATTCGTTGTAGCATCGAGAATTCGAAGTTTAAAAGCTACGTCATAGTGTTAATTTAGTGGCGTGGATCAAGTGTATATTTCCAGTCTGTAAATGAGATCCACTGTGAGTTCAAAATGTTCTAGCAATTGTATCAAAGAAAGCAATATTGATATGTCTTCAAATTTTGTGCACAAACCTCTCACGGCTATTCTCCACTAATTCTCCTCATTATAAAATGGTTTATGTTTATTTTACAGGATATACAACGTGTTTATAAATGAGAGGTTATTCCTCACATCAAAACGATACGAAAGTTCGTCTAACAAATTTTCAAAATGTGTATAGTTTTGGAGCTACAGGCTGCCGATAGCGTGGGAAAGTGAATTTCAGTACTTCGTATTTCTAACATCACGAGCAGTAGAGCTGATGCGGTATGATA
>JAGDQP010005411.1:0-34467 GCA_022664845.1 Lepisma saccharinum | reverse complement strand
TCGTTTACGTTTTTATGCAGATTTAAGAATAATCCTTAAATTGAAATGAAAACGCATCAGCCGTTTTTGGATTCTACTTTTGCTAGTATCACAACTGAATCGGTAGTTTGGAGAGTGCAATAAACGCCAAAAGTTTGAAAATCTACTTTATGCCAGATTTGACATCTGGAAAGGATGGCGCATCTATACAATACACAAAGAAAAAAAAACATTAGTAAAGGCTTAAAAAATAGGTGCGAAATAGAGATGGGCAAAAGTAGCGTAGCAGCTATTTATTCACTGCTACTTCAGATAACATGCTATTACTGCTACAACCGATGAAAAATAGCAGTTATGGGCTTAACTGCTATTTTTATCCGAAGCTTGTTAAGGGTAAAACGCATTGTTTTCTTTTTTTCTAAACAAACAGAACTGCTGGCAGAAAGGAACAAAATGGCTGAGAATTGTCTGATGAGATGACAATCATGACGTGTGAACACTACGTAATTAGTAGCGTCTGTTAACCGTTTGCGGAATTCATATAAAGAGCTCTCAGAAAGCACTGAGTGATAGTTGGCTACGTGGAGTAATGGATAAGGCGTTGGTGTTTTAATACAGTGGTCCCGGGTTCGATAATACTTCATCAATTTTTGATTAGGTTTATTTTATTTATATTTTAAATTTGTTATTTTGAATTGTTATTCTTTAATTTGTTTTATCACTTTATTTGCATTTAATGTGTTTGTAATATTTTCTTTTCCGTTTATTCTGATGATTCTGTGGTCTAATTCAGATTTAATAAAATAGTAAAAACAAATGGGTAAGGCATTGAACTTGTGATTCAGTGGTCCCAGGTTCGGTACTCCTTCACCTTAAGTTTTATTTTTATTTTTTCAAGAGAACCTTCTTTTTACTTTGTGCTATCGGAAAAAGCTCTGCTTTTGCGATTAGACTTTTTTCTTCCTTTTTCGCGATGAAAACAATACGCACTTTAAACATTTTATAAAATTCACAGACATAGGTTAGAAAAAAGGCAGGTTAAGTACTTTTCTACTTAATACGCAATGAAAACATTTATTGCGTCAAATTGTAGCAACGTATTAAACTTCCAAGACATTATTGTTATGGAATTATTCACTCTAGGATTCTTTACGCTAGCAAGAATATTGTGACGTCATGATTGTCCCTCTCCGCAGACTCTCGTAAGAGCAGATATCAGACTCCAGAGATTCTGCCAGACGGTAAAAATAAATAGAAACCCTAAAATTCTACTTAGAGGTTCCCAATTTTTGGTTAATACTCCTGGCTGAATCACTATATATATATATATATATAGTGATTCAAAACTATATATATATATATATATATATATATATATATATATATATATATATATATATAGTGATATTCAAATATATACGTATATATAGTGATATATTGGTTGAAAACAGCCAAGAACAAAATGCTGGCAAGCTGATAGAGATGAACACCAACTGGATCTGCAAATACAGCGCCCGAGGCGTGCACCCTTTGGGTTCCCCTAGATCCGGGTCTCCGATTTACCCACTCTCTTCTTACGTTTAATGAGGCACGTATCTATAAATTCGTTTTGGAAGGGGACCACGGGGTTTCGATGGGGATCCACTGTGTGTCTGGGGCACGATGTATATACAGAGTGTTTATGAACTACACCGACAAACCTCTGGAGGTTATTCCTCACATCAAAACAAGACGAAAGTTTCTCTGACAATTTTTCGAAATGTGCATAGTTTTAGAGCTACAGGTGACCGGAGGCGTGGGAAAATTAGAGTTTTATATTTTTATCACCACGAACAGTAAGCTGATGTGGCATAGTATTCTCAAAAACTTTAAACCTACTCCATTTGAAAATGCATATTTCAAAATTCCGTAATGGGCACGCAAGGGATTCCCTAAAGGAAGTAGATGATTTCGGAATATTTCTAAAGATGAGGTATGTCGAAATGAGCATGAACTAAACGACTTCTTGTGTGAGTAAAGATGACATAGTCATTCATAGCATATAACTGAGCAATGATATTCAATCTCTTTAATAACAAATAAATAAAACGTTCGGTGAAATTCTTACACCTACTTTTTATGCAACCACTATTTTTTTTAAAAAAATCGTTCGGTATATGGAATCTACTTCTGATATCCATTTGGCGCAAACGAATTATTATTTGCTGGTGAAACACCGTCCCATTCATGCTCATTTCGACCCACCTTTTCTTCAGAGATTTTCCGGAATCCCCTAATTCATTTAAGGAATCCTTTGCGAGCCCATTGTGGAATTTTGAAATATGCATTTTTGGATAGTGTAGATTTAAAATCTTTGACAGTACCATGCCGCCTCAGCTCTACTGTTCGTGTGATAGAAATATGAAGCTGTAAAGTTCTTTTTCCCACGTTTTCGGTAGTCTTTGGCTCGAAACTATGCACATTTAAAAAAATGTTCAGAGGTATTTTTTCTTGTTTTGATGTGAGGAATCACCTCTAGAAGTTCGTCGGTGTAGTTCATAAACACCCTGCATATAATCACGCCTAAAATATTATTCTAATTCAGCATGAAACTGAATTACGCTTCCCTCTCCCCACCGCTTTATACTTTCCTGATTTAATTGTGTTTTGATATACTGTTTCCTCCCAGCAGTTAGTTCAAGCTCCGATATTTACATAGAACAGTTTTATAACAGTTATGATATGAACTAAACTACTTTAGTCCATATCTCTACTGCACACGTAACAGGCCACGGGTAAATAGGTTATTCTAAAATATTGTTTTAAACTGTTTTTTTACAGTCGGGAATAAATATCTCGCATTTAAATGTGTTTTTATAAACTGATATTTTTAACTGCTATTGTTAACAGATATTTGCATATAGCAACTATTGCTATCACTGTTACTGGATAACAGCAGTTTTGCACATTTGTAGTGCGAAATTTCTATCAGTTGGGAGCAGGCAAAAATTTGAATTTATTACTTACTTGTAACTTTGGAGTTCATTGTGCATAAATTTATTGTAAATAACATTCATTTGAAGGTACTTATTGCGTTTCTCTTCATTTTTCTGGTCGATTTTTCCATAAGTTTGAAGGGAAAACAACAAATCCATTTTTTTTTTAATTCTACAGAAAAAAAATATACCTGGAAACTGTTTGAGCAGTACGCAAGAATTAGAAGACCGTTCTAAATATTCGGTAAAAATATAGTTTCATTTCAATAAATAATAAAAATGTTATACAGTTATTGTTAATTTCCCACAAAACAGATTTTTGGATTTGTTTCCTTCTTCAAACTGCCGATTCAATTGGCACATTGCAGATTCGTGATACAATTTTACAATTTTAACAATTACGAACATTAAAAGAGTGTTACTTTAATATTAAGAGAACATATTAAGAGTGTTACTTTAATTGCCATTTAATTACAATTACAAATATAAACAGCAAATAATCAAAAGAGTAAACAAACAAAAGAACAAGCAAAACAACGCGAGGAGAGCGATCTCAGAAATTTAATAATTTTGAATACAATGTTATTACAAATTGATTATAATTATTTCTCAGGTTCTATGTCATACTTTCCAGTAGTATGTTCTTTAGGGCATGTTGGAACTGTACATGTTTTTGTTCTAATTTATTCGGGAAAAGTGTTCCAAATTAAGGTAGCTCTACTCCGAAGACCGTACTTAAGGTGGGTTTGGGAAGGGCTACTTTTTTATCTGTTGTTGCCCTTGTCTATATGTCATGCAAGGTGGGTGAAACGTCCACTGATAGTATATATAATATGTGTTTCTCGACACTAACTTATGCATTAGACAAACTATTTTAAATTTATATAGATCATGTATGCCTTAACATTTCTAGTTCCTTAAATAAGGGTGTTGAGTGAGCAAGATATTCCGCGTTCAGTAAGATATTCCTTATTAGTCTAATGGCTTTCTTTTGTAAAATTAAAAGATGTTTTTTTTATTATACTCACTGAGATTCGCATATCAGGATTCAACACAGTACGATAAGTAGGGGTGTATGAAGGCATAATAATATATTCTTTTTATATTTCCGGAAACATCTTGGAAAGGTTACACAATATTCCAACGTGACTGGATATCATTTTAGAGATTTCTGAATAGTGTTCGTTCCACGAAAAGAATTCGTCAAACCACACACCGAGATATTTTATGCTGTTCATAACACCTATCTTATCCCCACCGATTCTAGTAGGATATTTCACTATGCCTGTTTCTAAAATAAATGCACTTTGTTTTATCGGTACTTAAAGGCCACATAGAGAATTAAAATTAAAGAATGTTGCTTTTCAATGTATTTATTATTTTTAAATCTCATCCTTATGAATCAAAAAATAGGCAGGACACACATTAAAAGCAGGGGTGTGTTTATTTTGCTTCAAACATTAAAGATGCTAAAGATGATGTAAAATATATGATTTTGTTGTAATTCCAATTGTTGATTTCAGGATAGAATTACTGTGCATTGCTAAACACGATTCGCACCGTACGTGTTACACATGACTTGTCAAATAGCCTTATTTCGTTACTTAGAACAAGTTGCAATGTAAGTGGGTCCTTGAAGTTAGGTCCAATTCGCGTGGTACATTCAGAAACTGAGACAGGATTCAGTAAAGTAATATCAAATAAGAACCCTTTGACTCGGAGCATTCCAGCCAGACAAGTCTAAAAACGAACCCCAATTAATGATCAGCCTTAATTCACTGACAACTATTAGTCTGGTTGATTTGAAGAACGCATTTCAATTGGATCTACAACAGACAGTATAGAACATGCATAGACGTAGAATCTATATATAGGATGGTCACGTAAGACACCGATGAACTTCGAGGGATGATGGCACATCAAACAATAGGATAGGGGTGTTCGGGATTGAGATTTTCATACCGACTTGCGGTATGTTTTAGTTACCGACAGGCTTAGACATTTATGGTTCTGGTGCAAGGTAAAATTGTAAATTTTGTATTTTTGAGCCATTTTTAGTAACAAATGACTTCGACCCGTCTCGAGTCCATTAGCTGTTAAGTCTCTAAAAATCCACAAACAAACAGCCATACCCCAGCCGGAATTCGAACCCGGGATCTTCGAGTCGCTGGCTTTGCGCCCCAAACCGCACGGCTACCACGTCGGCTTGTATTGCAAGGATAGTATACAATTCCATTGTCGGAGTATTGTCAGATTGTAGAGAATTCTCCATGGTTTCCTCACAAAGCTTCTCGTGTCTATTTCTAACGTTAATAATTGAGTCCATGCTTGATTTCTCTAATTTGTTCGGATTAAGCCCTTCTGGCTGTTTCTGTTTGACTACAAAAGCTATCTTGTAGAGAAGTTCAGGTCTAAAAATCATAGAATAACTGTTAGAAACAACTTCACTTATATCCCTCTACTACTATTTGTGTGTGTAGCAGAAAAATAAACTTATCCTGCAGTCTTTCAATGTAGAAATAATTTTAAAATAAAATAAACAAGCATTGTACTTTAGTCACTAAAATATTTTAGTTTCAGTTTTAGCAAAACATCAGATTTTTTTTATAGAAAGACAAGTGCTGACTCATATCTGCACTAATTGTTTGTGTTCTCCCAGTTGCTGTGGTGAGGTTCAATGAAGATAGGATCTGACTGATAACTTGAAAGAAGTTCCTGTGGAAAAAGGAAGAGAAATGTGTATATGAATTCTTCCAACTCAAATACGGTTTCACGTAGAACACCTAGCCACCGTCTGTTATCATAAACACAGCATACTTCATTTAATTTTTGTAAAGCAGGGAACCATTTATTTGTACTCTGAACTATTTTCAAATGCACGCACTGAAATGTAAGACGAACTTGAAGACTATTACTATCTATTTCGACAACAATATAAAAACACAATATTTATATTGTTGTCTCTCGAGAATAATATAAAAATGTAATTCCTTTGTTATTCTCTCGACAATAATCAAGCATCGTATATTTTTCTGTGTTCATTTTAATAATCCAACTACATCTCTGAAGAATTTAAATTTTAATTGGTGTTTTAAAATGTGTTATTGCCACCAACCGATTTACTGTGCCACCTTCACCCTCACATGGCCCTTTGGCAGGTGTAGCAGCAAAGAAATCTGCTTTTACTTCAAAGAGTGATCAAACTTTTTCTTGTTTTTATATTGTGCCGTAGACCCTTCTAATATATATACATATATATATATAGTTTAATTTATGCTAGGATGTGGTGTCTAGGTCTCAAAAACCGAGCTACGAGCAATCATGTAAATCACGCTAATGTTTTTATTATGGTCGATCTGAAAATACGACGACAATGGGATTTTATGCTATTCTTGAAATACAACAATAATTGTGTCTAGGCCTGGCTCTAAGGATGAATATTTTTTTAAAAATTCAATAGTCAGGAATTGTACCCAGTAAGAGGTATACAAAGCTCTTCCAAATTTAACAAATATAAAAATGGCGATACAATATGTCGATAACTTGTATAATTAGTATCGAGTGATCCAAAGGTTGAGGAAATGTTCACAACTTTCGAAACTTTGTAACGTTTCAACCAATTGGAGTAACAAAGCAAGCTTGTTTTTCTTGAACATGTAGATATACATCCTACAATGTGTTGTGGATTTTTAAGCTTGGTCTCACATAGACTTTTTATTTCCCCAAAACGCTACTTTTTAAAAATGTTCGATTTTGTGGATGACTTTTAATGCTAAAGGACTACAAGTAGCAAGCTGATTATTTTAACACACAACCTACCCATAGGCAAGTAATACAGGAATAAAAATAACATTGTTACTAGTAGTCGTTTACCAAGTGTTTAATCGCCCAGCTTTAAAACATATTTCAAATTTTACCCATGTCCCAATAGCCTAATATTTCGAAGACTTAACCAATCATAGAGCTTATCCTTCCAGAAGAAATACCAGTTTATAAGGTTGCAAAGACGCTATGGTTAGCTTTCTAGCTCAAATAGGAAAACAGTTGTGTCCATTTCTAAAGTACGCTGAAGCGGTGATATTTTGTTATCTTTGCAATGTATCCTTGCCAATATTTCAGGACAATTTTATTTACAAATATGAAAATTTGAGGTTTACTGAGAAAGGATGATGGAAAAACCTGTGCAAGTTTCATCAGAATCAGAAATGGTGAAGCAATGAAATAACTCATATTTCACGTTATGCATGCATATTTCATACTTCACCAATACGACTTATGTAATAAATTTTACTATGAAGAATGCACTCCACTCTGTTTTACAATATATCTGGGTCATTTTATATTCAACGTATGAAAAATCACACTACTGCTTGCGAAGAAGATTTCAAACTAGCGTTTATTTTCCAATGTTTGAACTGTAAAATATTTCTAGATAACATTTACATTTTCACCCTGTATTTAATCATCCTTTTAAACTTAATAAGATCGAGAAGCATGCCCTTCAAAATGATCTTTCTAAAGTAGCCTTATTGCAAGTTTACAGTTCAATAGTTCATTTTTATAATTAAATACCAGTTTGTTTATTTTGGAACTTATTGTGGCATGGGACATGAAGCCCGAACTTATCGGAACCATCACAATTCGTATTCCAGTTTAGGTACTTAATTTTATGGCATGGCACTTCCTTAGTGTGTATAAGTACCAATTTTGCATCCCTCTTAGTGGAGCCAATTGCTGCATAAGTTTTTGTTCTCTGCTGTTTATAGCTTATTTCTTGTTAGTGGTTCTTGGTTCAAAATCCTGCCGTGTGAAGTCATAACTTTGGGACTTATACTTTGTGTTTCTTTGTCTTCTTGTTGGTTAGTGTCTTCATGTCTTTTTTGCTCGGCAGCACCAGTGTGACTGTATTCTGATATTTATTACTCGTATTATTATTATTATTATTATTATTGGCAATTTTTGTTATTTTATAAGTATTCACAGTTAGTGCTTTGTTTGTTATTGAATTGTTTTAACGTCTAAAAAACAACCGACTTTTAAGAACTAGATCTACAGATTTTGTAATAAAGCAGATTCGAAACCTTCGTTTCATGAATCTCTACGAGGATTGAGCCTGTGACCTTGAGTACAGCAGATGAGCGTGATTGTCACTCGGCCACCTTTATGTTATTTCTTATATACGTTTTTGTTCGTGTCAGAAGTATTTGGGCATAAGTGTGTAGAAAGGAGTAGTTTGGTTTGCCTATTCGCTTTTTTTTATCTCTTTTAGAAAAGGTTAGAAGAGTTAGTTTTCATTGCTCTGCTTCAGCATATAACCACTAGTTGAAATATGTGATTCCAAGTGTTGAAAGTGAATGTACAGTTGTACACTCCTCCTTGTGAACTGTTTTGCTAACCATTTCTAAGCGACCTGAATAATTTTCTAGAGTATTTTGCATTCGTAACTGAATTTCTTGAACTGTTTTGCTACTGCTCATTATTCCCCCGAATAATATATCCGGTTGGATCATCTGATATTTTGGCTTGGTGAGCACCTGTTCTGTTGAGAATATCTAGCTTTTGCTATTTTATAATTAATTTATTTTATTATTTCTTTGGGTTTTTCTCGGTGCCTTGTTAATTTTCGAGTGCGTGTAGTAAACAGCAACATAAATCACAGCAGTACGTTTTTTTTAGAATGTGCTTTTAGATAATTATTATAATATGAGCATTAGTAGGACTCTATTTGTGTTTTCTTTCCTGAATATTTTTGGGCCATCTTACTCGGGATATGGCCGAGTTTGGTTTGTAGAATTACCCGAAAACAGGGCAAGTTGCGTCATCCCATATATTCTTGTTTATATTTGTTATAACTATTCTTTTCGAGCATTGTCATTTTTTTGCTAAGTACAGCAAGTGGTCACTTTTTCAATCAACATTGGCAATGTTCTGCCTGAGCGGTAGGTCCTCTTGGGTCATTTTAACATCATCCATTTTTATATTTTTGCTGTAAATCACATTTAACGAACACTAACAATTAAAATTTCCTTACTTTTTATGTCAGATACGAGTGTTACTTGTTTTTAGCTAAATCATATTAACTGCGAAGAGATGTACGTGAATTACGTGTATGCTGACAAGCAAATATTTTGACATTCTAACCTTGATGGAAGAAAGAAACTTAAAACTTCTTTCTGCCTCATCAGTATGTTTGTTTGTGAGTATGAAGTAAAAACTACGCATGGAAATAGATAATGACGAAGTAAAAACTACACTTGGATGCGCAAAATTATATATATCGTATAAGGTCTTCTTAAATGATTTTGCCATCTCCCTCCCCCCAAGGAAAAGCTGAAATGACGTCACTGGTCCTCACTAGCAATCTAGTAAATCTACTTGTTTGATCGTTGTTAATTACTCCGGTGCTTCCAGAGCTATTTTTTTCTACATCGTTATCGATTTCTTTCTAATAAGCACAAAGTTCGGTTTTTAAAAGATCCTAAACTGGTCGAATAACACTACCCGCACACAGATAAATTATGAAGGTAGAATCTAAGAGAATGAGGGTAAAATTAGACGAGGAGGAGGCATAACAAACTACAATAGATAGAGGAGGTGATAGATAAATGTTACTTCTTTGCCAATGCATGCGCTGACTTAATTTGGACATTACTTGTAGAGCAAAAATACACGGAAAGTGTGTACTTACTGTTGAAATACATATGTAACATTTCTTGTCAGTATGAACATTTTGTAGAAGCATAATGTTCCAACTATTCGTAGAATGTATCCAACCAACTCTTTGCATATTTGTCTCTTCTATTTATAGGATATAAATCCTGATCCATGAAATTATATTTATGTAACTACGTATAATTTAGTTTCCATTCGCGTCATTTTCCCCGCAATAGTCCCGTCTGTTTATCAATGTCCTGCTGTCCCAATTCTTTTCAAAATGTCCCTCTTTTAAAGACCCCCGTGAAAAAAAAATAATCTGTACCGCGAATGAAGATGATTTGATGCGCACAGAAGTAAGAGTAAATTGTAAATGATAACCATGTGGAAAGGACCTACTTTCTCCATTTTGTTGCATGTTTTTCTTTTTGAAGGACAATTAGTTAAAAAAGAAAAGCTTCAAATACAAACATATGGCGCTACGTACTCAATTTCGCAAAAAATAGACAAATCATGTATTTCCCTGTGATCTTCGAATGATCAAAGAATAAAAGTATCAAAGAGATCGAGCAGAAGTGACTTAGTTGATAGATTGTTGGCTTATGAATAGGAAGGCTTTGGAAACGATCTAGCGGCCGTCCATTATAATTGTTTTTTTGTTTGTTTGTTTCAGGATTTTCCTCCAGTTACACCAGATTAATGCCGCGGTGGTAGCTTCAAATTAGACTCTGGCCGGGTTCCTTCCCTAAAAGCCAAAAATAAATGTAAAAATCTCTGAAAAGTGGTATGAAATGTCTCCTTATTTTACACAAAAGAGCATTACTTACCTAAATAGCTATTGTTTGGCAATGTCCAGATCTAATGCAGTTGTTAAGCGTTGTTTTCAATAATGCCTTGTGGTTTCAGATGAAAGAAATTGACTTACATTAGAGATAGTGAAAGCCTTAACCATATTGAAGATCTATTTTAAAGATTTATCTTTGTGCTAAATTCTATGTTAAAATATCAAAAGAGGAAACGCTTTCTGAACATATCCGAACATCTTATAACTATTCTGCTCTTTTCTAGTAAAGTGTCCGAAAAGTATTCATCATTTTTTTAAATCGAATTTTTTAAACTTATTTTTTATTATTTACTTGTGTTTATGTTTCTTGTTTAAACATTAATATTATAATGTTTTATGTTTATCCTTCGTTTCAAAAAAATTTAATCCTTATTTCCTTTACTGTACCCCGCTTTTGACAAAACGTTTCGGGTTTTTGAAGTAAGAAATTCAAAATGTCGCGGTTTGATAGATAAACCTTAATGTAACCCGAATCTGTATCATCCAATGGTTGAAGAAACGTGAGAAGAATTGGGAACCATTAAAAATTCATTCAGTAATTTTAACAAGGTCAACAAACAGTAACTGTGATTAAAATTGGAGGAACAAAATATATATATTGCTTGCCAGCCTCCAAAAATTTTGACGATTGTCCCCAAAAGTTTCTACCACTAACTGCAAGCAAATCCTTTGATTCTTCCTACTAAGGCCTTAAGAGAACCGCCGAGGTCTGAAGACCAATACACAAGTTCACGTCGTGCGGCTCGTTAGTACCCAAAAACTTTTCATTATCTAATAGATGAACTTTCTTTTGATGAGTGAACATGAATGAACTGGTCAACCATCCAACGTAGTTAGTCAAATTTCTGCTTATGAAAATATCTTATCTTATGAAAATACAACTACAGGAAAAATCTCGTTGAACTTCGTTGTCCGCCGGACTGAATGCAGTTTTGCAATGGCGATAGTCAGAGGATCAAAATGCCTTAGTTTGGACAGTAAACTACCAGGAAAACAAAACTGGAACTGAAATAGTACCTAGGATCGAACCTTATGTCGTGACCCAGAACAACTTTCAATCACTTGTCACTCACTTTCAGGTGAGCACAGGATAAAGTAATTAGATAAATACCTTGCAAGGAATAATTTGGATATAAATAGAATTGCAGAAGTACGTGGGAGTAGTGAAGGACAAATTAAACTAATGTCAGAACACACATTCTATTTGAAAGGAGCAGATGGGAAATTGTGAGGCGTTGGATTTATGATAATTAAAAAGTTGAAGACGCATATCACAGAAACATAATGAAAATCAAGATAGAATCGCACGAGTAGTAATCAAGATAAAAAGGATAGATATACAAGTATACGTTCCAAGAACGTTACACTCAGTAAGGAAAATCGACACATCTATGCGACGAGATACAAAAGATTTTGGACAATGGTAAATGTATTATAAAATAATAATCGAAGATTTCAATGTAAACATAGGAACTATTGACACGAAAGTTTGACGAAAGAAATAACACAGGAGATCGACTAGTACAATTTTCAGGTAGCAACAGACTGTGTTCATTTTAAATAAATTTTTCAAGAAACCTCAGAGGAAATGAACATGATATGACCTAGGAAAATTAAATTGATTATGTTCTGTCGAATAATCAGAAAATCATTCAAGATAGGTCTGTTCTGAATTGTTTTAAATATTATATTAACTATACAATGGGGGATATGTAAGTTAAAACTAAACAAAGAGTAGATAGGATAAAGCGTTACAGAAGAAAATCGATAGTTTTAGTTTCAGATAATCTAACATAAAAAAATAGGCAGATATTCGAGATAGTATTAAGGAACAGATCCATCGCCCTGGAAGAGGTAGACGCTAAGAAGATATCAATTTTAAAAATTAAATAGTGACATAGATAATATGGGACATAGACAAGGAACCAGTAGACATCAAGAAAAAAATAAGCTAGAAAAATTTCACTATTCACAGAGAAACTGAACTTTATGAAGAAAATAAAGGGGAAAGGGAAAAGGAATAGAGCATAAAAAGATTGAATTAATAGGAATAAATAAAGCTTTAAGGAAGAAAATAAAATAGGTTATACAAACATCAAGTAAAATATTGATAAGAAAACAATCGACCGAACAGCAGTTTATGATAGGCAGAAAGCAAATAATGACAGTTAAGAGATACGATGGAATAGTAATCAGAAATAAGAAGGAAATTATTTAAAGAAAATATATTTGAAATTTTCTATTGAGAATTGTACTACTACGTTGCAGAACTAGGAAAAGGGGGGAGAGAGAAAGGAGCAAATTATGTTGAGGTTCGAGACGTAATGAAAGAAGAAATGACTCGAGAATTTAGAAGGATGAAGAAAGGAAAATATCCAGGAGAAGATGAGTTATCTGACATTGAAGGATAAGTGCAAAAGAATGAAATAGTCCAAAATTGTTTGATCTTGAAAAATTATTTTGAGTTTAATTAAATTTGATGTCTAGAAGTTCAGAATGGTTGGTTGCAACACAAAACTGCTTTATTTTTTTTTAATATTTAAAACTAGAAAGAAAAGTAAGAAATATAATAAAAATCTTTGAGTTTATTTACATTTTAAAATTTAATTGAATTTATTTCGGTCTTTAGGCATCTCAAGCTCAGGCCAAAATTGCACTAGAAAAAAAGAAATCGTATACTTGAAGTTTCTCTTGCATTACTTCTTATTTAAAAATGAATTAGTCAGTTTCAATTTTATAATGAATGTGATATTTTTTAAAAGGTCTGGAAATGACCAGAGGATATCGAGTCAAGAAAGAAAGTGCCGATCAAAACACACGGACGATACATCGAAGAGACATCTGGATTGACTAAACAAGTTAACAGAGTAATTGCTGTTGGCTTTGAAGAAAACCAGACCTCTCCTGCAAGCCACGTGCTCTAACAAGGGAACAGTCTACTATAGAAAAAGGAAATCAACAAACCCTTTCACAATGTTGAAATGAACACCCCTGTAGTACTATGTTTCGCAATTTGTGGAAAATTTTGAGACAAATGCACCTCAATTAGTGTAATGTTTTTCTATTGTTTGGGCCAAACATAATTAAGTAATTTGTTTAAAAGTCTTACTTTGGTTTAAGGAAAATTTTAGAATGAGAATTTATAAAACACTTATTCGCAAAATGAATCTCTTTCAAAATCCACTGAAAAAGTAAAACACAATGTACACAATCAGGATAGTATTTGCAAAGAGGATGATGGACATTTTCACATTGTCTGGTTTTCGAGGCACACTTTCCTGATACGACAATTCTGTTCTTATGGGGAGAATATCTTCCAGTTTTCATACTTATCGCAATATAGGACAAGGTGCTAACACATCGCATAAGAGATTACATAAATATTGAAGAGAATTGCATGGCATGTAACAGGCAAAAACACGAAAACCTGGATATGTTAAAAAAAGGAAGTTCTCTGGATTAGATGTGCATTTATGTTGTCGCTTTTCTTTATGTTTTGTCAGAGTATAACTTTTCAATGTACACTAAATTCGGAAGAGCAGAATATTTCATCTCTTAAAGCGCAAAGATGGACTGTTCTTTTGGAGCGGAATTTTCAATTAAAAAGAAATACATGCTGCTGTTACCGCTTATAAAATTCATTTTATCTTATCAATTGAAAAGAGTGGTTCTCAACGAAACGCTCTCGCTTTGAATAGAAGATGTGATCTTTCTAGATGGAATTCCGATGGTTTATGGATGTAATTTATTCTTCAAAGTGTAAACAGCGATGTCTCATCTTTTTAGAGTGGTTTATAATGCATCATGGCTACTATTCAACTTTGTTCTCTACTATTTGTAACCGCGAAGGTATCAAAAGACGAGGCCATACTGTGAAATGTAAAGAGTTTAGTTGAAAATGACAACAGGAAACTTGAAAACTTTTCTCTGTAACACAAACATACCACAAGACGTTAGGAGTAAGATATGTACAAGAAATCTTTGAACTTTGTTCTTAAGTACCTGATGAGACGAGAGAAATCATTTTGAAAGCGTATGCCGACAATTAACCGGCTGGCTGAGGGGACAAGGCATTAGATAGTTGGCCGTAAAGTAGCGGGTTCCAACCCAACCGAAGATAAGTTTTTTTTTACGTTTTCTACCTTTTGCATTCTTTACATTTTATTGCGTCTTTTCATGTTCAAAAGACAAACATTTTATCTGAATAGATGGAAATTTATCTAAAAAGTGCTTGTCTACATTCCCATCGAAAAAACTATACTGGATTTCATCTTTCTTCAATTGGAAATTTTTCATCCTTTCGAAAGATGCAGTATTCCGCTTAAAACGAGCGAAATTCCGCTCTTTGAATTTAATGTGTGAATGGATAGAGTTTTATGAAACTTTTTGTGTTTTGTACAGGATGGTGAGAACACAAGACGACGACGATGATGATAATAAGCTTGAGAAATAATTAAACATCAAATTGCGAAGAAACAAAGCGAAAATATTTTAAGATAATAATTGACAAAAAAAAACTATTATCTACATTTTTGTTCTTTATAGATCATTGTATACCTTTCACCCCCATAGCATATTACATAAATATCCCGTTTAGATCCCCAATATGCCTAAAATATCTCAGAACATTTGGAACCCAATGCCGACATATTTTCCATACATGAGTGTGTCGGAATTCACAGAATATCCTTTGAATACACAGTAAATACAATCTGAATTCTAGCATCTGGGGTTCTAGTGTAGACCTATACTTTTCACCAAAATAGCACAAAATGTTCCAGAAATATCTCATTTACATCCCTAGTATGACGTATACCAAGAATATACTTGTATATTTGCGATAGTTGCAGATGTTCCTGAGAATACTACATGAGTCCATTGAAATTTACGGAATATCCGTAAAGTATATAGTAAAAAAATGCACTTGAATTTGAATTTAATTTTAAGGCCTTTAGGCAACTTTCGCTCAGACCGAATAAACAGGAGAATCTCGAGAAAAACCACGCACATGATGTTTATCCACCACTAAGCCCACGTGACATAAGCAGGGATCGAACTGACAACCCCTAGCGCCAGATGTGAGCGTTGTACCACTGAGCCACCGCAAGAAAGCTCACTTCTTGTATACTTTTTGCACTCATAAGATTAGTCAAATTTTGATAATTCCAGATTTGGTGCAGATACGTCCAACGATATGAAATCAATTTGACAGAAAATTGGGTAAATTTGGGTAAAATGCTTTCTCAACTCATAGCTGGAGTCACGGTGGTTCAGTTGGTAGAGCACTCACCTCTGGTGCTAGGGGTTGTCGGATCGATCCCTGCTCATGCATGTGGGCTTTGTGGGGGACAAACACCGTGTATGTGGGTTTTCTCGGAGTACTCCCTGTTCCCTACCACTTTCTTCCTTCCACCAATTCATCCCATCATCGTCCATACGGCCTGAGCCATGGTTGCCTAAAGGCCTTAAAATAAATGCAATTCATAGCTGGAGTATTCCGTTCATTGCGGTACTATTGGATCATTTCTTTTCATTCGATAGCTAAGTTTTGAAAATCGGCTAATATAGAACAGAATTATTGATAAATTCCATTGTAATTTATGTACAAACATTGATTACTAAATTTAACTTAAAATGGTATTGTAAATAAAACATCTCTGACGGGAATGTTACTATATTTGTAAAGTCTACACGTCTTCAAACTTCAAATAAGAAAGTTTGCACTTCTAAAAAGAGAAAAACGTTCCCGGTTTGTAACAAACAAAAATACGCAGAACATTTTGAACTTTTTAATTACAATTCTTTGCTGTTATGTTTCATATAATTTGAAGCAACCAAGTAAGCCGAACAATACCCTTTAGGTGTTCAATTTCAGAAAATATATCAAGACAAAGAAAATTTGGTAAATTGCAGTACAGTACATCGCAAATGAAACAAAGTGTAATACAAATTTAGCATGTTGTTTCTCTTTCGCATCTGAAGTAAGAGATAATTGTTCTGTTCTGTTTTTGGTACATTAGGTTTGCACGATAAAATTAATCTAAAGAAATAAGTTACCTTGACATTTCAAGTTACGCACGTAACAAAGAAATGTACCTATACAATGAACTATTGAAGAAAGAATCATGAAAAGAGTTCTACTTAATAATGATCAAAGACCAAAACAATTGTTTAGCAATCTTCGTATTTTGGCATCACAGAGTCGCCGGATTCTTCTGACATTGAAAACATTTCTTTACTGAAAAAATGCAGTTTTGAAATATTTTTTTAAAATTTTTGTTAATTGTAACAATATAAATAAACAATAAATGCCAATATCCAGTAAACGTTTCACCCTACATTGGCACAAAAAATCAGATTTATATCATTCACGAAACTACTAGAAGAAATGTCTACTTGATGTTGCAATTTTTTCCAAAGTTCCACCCTACCCAAAGTTAGTTCATTAGGAAATCATTTATTTTTCTATGTGGATGTATTAGGCAACTCCGGACAAAACAATATAATCTTTTATCAGGACAATACACCGAAAATATCAATGCGTGTTTCGTCTTTTTGCTTTCCCAACCAAACTTCAGAATTGGGTTGAGTTACGGAAGCATGAATGTTGTGTAAAAATTTAGCAGCTAGGATAACAGAGAGAAATTTGGCACATGTATTTTTTTACTGTGTATATAATAAAGCCACCGGGCGGTCCTGGCTCAGCGGTAGAGCGCTGGATTAGCATTCGGGAAGTTGTAGGTTTAATCCCAGCTGGCAACCGTCCTGATTATAAGTTTTCCACGACTTTCCCTCAGTCACACCAGACAAATGCCAGACAGATGGTACCTTCCACTTAGGCCCTGGCCGACACCTTCCCGCATCGTTTCTCCTACCCTATCCCGGCCTGAGCCTTAGATGCTTAAAGGCCACAAATATATTCAAATTTAATTTAATAATAGACATTTGTCGCCTCCTAAAGCCAAGGGATACAAGTGATATTGACCAATAGAAATAGTTTGAGGTAATCTTTTATATATAACCCGAAATATGTGTGACACAAACTTGTCATAATTTGTACATGGACATCCAAGATTTCTTTGAACAGAATATGACACTTTTGTGTCACATATTTCGGGTTATATATAAAAGGTTACTTCGAATGTTTTTATGCATGAATGTCACTTGCATCTCTTGTCCTCTGAACTCTTCATTTATAAAACGTAATTTATATTTATAAGCTATATCATAAAGAGAATAAAAAAGTAATTGTTTACGAAGACCCCGAAATATTTTTATTACTTTCATGACTTGACGAAATTCATTTCTCTGTAATATTCTATGAATGATAACAACTTCTGTAGTTTGATCATAATACTTTTCGAGGACTTTTCTACAGTATTTTCTTAAGAATCTCCAAATATCGTAGACGAAAATAGTATCGTTGTGAGTCTCTTACTTAACTCTGCTCAATTACAAACTTCTCGTGAGAGAAGAAGTTTCATTTACGGAACTTCCAACTACGCAATTTCGGTAACGAAATAGTTAAAAAATTTGAAGTTTCTTGTACAACGTAATGTTCTTCTTTATCTTGGAATCCGAATTAATTTTTAGGTTAATCACAATAATGTAATTGGACTTGAGGATGGTCATAGAGCAGGAGAGAAGTTTGATACCAGTTTTTTTTTTTTTTTTTTTTTTAATATCTCTTTTACCGATGTCGTAAAATTCCTTCTGTGTGTCGAATGGGGTGCTAAAATAATTTAGTTCACTGGTATTTATGCAATAATCCTGTGAAGAACTGTATTAAGTGATGCGTTGATGCAGTGAAATAAACGTAAAGTCTTTATTTTCTTTCTGACCTAATGTAGAAACGTACATTCCATATTAATGTATCTTAGACCGCTTTTATGTATGGCGATTCTGTCGCGCGACAAAGGAATTGGCTGCCACGCGGTTTCTTTTGTACCTTTTTATTCGCGCATTACTTGTCGCACGAGTTGGTGGACAAGAGAAAGAAAGGAAGTTATGTCGATACAGTGTTGCCAGTGCTTTTTCCTTGTATTCGTGTATATTCTATTTTTTACATTATTTTCTTTAGTTTACAATAGTTCGTGGTGTCATCAAATCTTGGAACGTTAATTGAACTCATTTCCCGACGTCATAGAATGATGAAATTTTGCAGAGCGACGTAAGTCCGGTGACAATACAATATTCTATTGTTACTTTCATATATGTTTATATATTTATATATTTTAAAGGTAAATTTTAATTATTTCTTTTTTATTCTCAACTTCTTTATCCTAAGATAAATACTAGCCTGCAACTAGCCTGGGTTTTCCTGGTTGCAGAACACTTTAGGATTTGGGGCACAAAATATTTAGCTTGCGAAAATGTATCCAAACATGGAAATAACTCGAAAATAATAAACTTTTTAAAGACATTCTTTTCTTAATCAATTCGTACTAAAAAGTAAACAAATAATTTTGTTTATGTATGGCTAACAAGAAAGGAATGGGGCGCGTCATTTCAAGAATTTATAAAGTGACTGTATATGAGAGAGTCCCCCTATGCTTTTCTTTTTAGGCATGCAAAAACATTTATATTTTTTTTTTTAATTTTTAGTATGAATTGATTAAGAAAAGGATGTCTTTAAAAAGTTTTTTATTATTTTTTTTCATATCGGAATACTGTAGCGAAAATATGAAAAAAAAAAGATGGGCTATAGGCCTACATCCTATCAACTGCAGTAGTGTCATATTAAATTCCATGCAGTACATCTATCCAGGGATTTTTTAAAAACATTTCTGTTTTTATACTCAGTTGAAGATTAATCTCAAATTGTTTTTTTTTTTTGACTTATCAAGAACACCTGGCAACACTTCAGCTGCAATTGCATCTAAGCCGCGCAACTGCATAAACATAGCTATTGAAATCAACGTAGTTAGAACGCGTCGCGTGGCTTTTCGCCAACTGCGACCTCTAGAACAAGACCACATGATTTTCACATCGCGGCGGCAGAAAATGACGCCACGAATCCATAAAAGCATCCAATTACTTCTTTTGTTTTACAGAACGTATTGTTTCTGTTACTTTCTTGCCGCGCGAAAGAATAACCGTGCATAAAGGGGTCTTTAGCGCACAAAACAATCAGATTAATTTAAAATACACAAAACGAAAACAAAAAATGTTTAAAATAGTTGGATTGACTCAAATAGAGCAAATTTCAGCATAATGTGTTTTATGAATTATTTTTCGTTCTTTTGTGTAAAAATATTCTAGGATATTGGATTGTGAAAATAAGCTACTTTATTGTTCTTTGATGGCCAAAGGAAAAATAACTATTAGTCTTACACACCAGTATACTTATGATAGTTTCGCTAAATTAGTCCCCTACGTAACCTATCCCCCTGTGGTCGCACTAGGACTAAACCAAACTAACTTTTTTTAAATATATTTTATTAACCTAAATTACATGTTTATGTTAACAGAAGAAAGTGACCCTAGTAGTAAAAATCAAAGATGGCTGCCAATATGGCCGCTCGGAACAATGCTGCAAAGCAAAAAGTAGCTGTGTTAATTGAACGTTTTTCGGTGTTTCAGGGCGACCACTATTAGGTAGATTTCGAAGAAAGTATACCTATTGAGATCGGTATGATATGAAAGTGTATATTTATATATATTTATATATTAACACGCTAGCGGCCATAATTTTGAAGATATTTGAACCAAATTTTTATATGTTGTTTCTAGGCTTAATAGCTCGGTTAAGTTCGTTAATGAGCAAAATCGGTCGCCATCT
This sequence comes from Lepisma saccharinum, assembly GCA_022664845.1. Classification (NCBI taxonomy): domain Eukaryota; kingdom Metazoa; phylum Arthropoda; class Insecta; order Zygentoma; family Lepismatidae; genus Lepisma; species Lepisma saccharinum. The sequence continues at coordinate 14,234 of JAGDQP010005411.1, read as the reverse complement.
TGGATCCAAAATGGCCGCCGAACCCATTGTTGTATAGAATACACAGCCTAAACCGCTGGGGCTATTGAAATCAAATTTGGCATAAAGGTACAACATCACTTTTTGATTATGAAAATGTTACCTAATGAGTTCAAAGACGCCATCTTGGATCCAAAATGGCGGACCTAAAAATCCATTTTCCACACCGTTTGAGCTAGAGATACGAAATTTGGCATAAAGGTGCATTATGACGAGTAGCTTAGGAAAATATCACAACATTTGGGAAAAGTCGCCATCTTGGATCCAAAATGACCGCCCAAAATCCCATTTTGCACACCGTTTGAGCTGGATAAATGAAATTTTACTTGAAGTTGTACTATCACAAGTAGGTCACGACAAAATAAGAAAACTTTCAAAAAGTCGTCAACTTGGATCCAAAATGGCCGCCCCAAAAACCCAATTTCCAAATCATTGAAGGTAGAGAAACGAAATTTTCAATGAAGGTGTATGACCAAGAGTAGGTTACAATAAATGGGACAAATCTTCCCTTTGGGGGCGCAGCCAACCGTGGAAGGGTGAAGATGTACTCCGTGGTGGTGAAGTGCTGCAGGGAGATTTTGGTTAAGATAAAGGAGGCGCGTCCTCTTAAAAGCACTGAAGTTGGGGGGCGAGCCCCGGCTCCCAGCGAAACTTCGAAATCTACCTCAGCCTGTAGGCCTACCGAAAGGGATTTTTTTTGTTGTAGAGCAATACAACAAACAGTGTTCATTTCGACGATTGAACGCAATGGATATGCTGTCAATGTTGATTCAATATAATAGAGGGTGATATACTAGCACTATCACAGTTTTCAATCACCGAAATCGCAGAACAAACGGCGCTGATTTAACACAGAAGTGGTGGTCATCCTGGGACATCCGAAAACTGTTGATTTAACACCAACATTTGTGCACTGTAGAGCCAATATCTCAGAAACCGTTGCAAATCTTGAAAATATTATGATAATAGATCTTGATCAAGATCTATCGTAGCAAGATCGTCGAAAATCCAATCATTTTGGAGATATTGCAAGTAAGCAAAGAGATGTTACTGTTAGATACAGTAACCACTAACTTTTGGCGGTAGTTACCACTCTAAAATACATTTAATTAAGATTTCGTTTGCTTTAAAACAGAAGAGAAGTTACTCTGGTGGTGAACATCCAATGTGGTAGCCAATATGGCAACCCAAAAAAGGCTGCTCTGCAATGAGCGTCTTTCAGGTTGCATCCTTTACAATACACATATCAAGAACGTGCGGATTGCAATGTACGACAGCATGAATTTCTGAATATGCCCTACTTTTTGTTGAGAGCAAGAATCCTTGAAATTCCATCCGTCTGCGAGAGTTGTTGGATAATACAATAAATGTTATTCAACTCCCACATCATTTAATAGGTATACTTACATAGGATTATTCAATAAGAATGGAACTGAATTTATTAATGGCCTTTGGGCGTTTTCGAATAAGAGTGAACTGAAATGAAGTGAAACAGACAATCGATAAAGTAGTATGTATTATTGAATTTTTGAATTTTGGTGATGGCATTCCATATGAAACGCAATATCATTTAAATGGCCATTCCGACGGCGTCTGGTAGAGTAAAGACGATGCAACCAATTTTCAGTGACATAGGAACATAAGTCAGGACTCACGACGGCCATCTGGCTTCAATTCTTGGTTTAACTGGATCTTGTAAGGCCTAAAGCCTTTGTCCTTGCGCAAAATTTGCCCCACTGGAGTCTGGGAGATGTCTAATCTTGAGAACATCGAGAAGTCTATAAATTTGGGATTCTTAGCAATGCTTGGCCTTACAGCAGCAACATTCCATTCATTCCTTGCACATCTTGACGTGCTGGAATGTATTAATCAACAACTGAAGCAATTGCTTCAAAGTTTCCACTACACGGTCAAATGTGAATTCTGTAGCTCGATTATGTTGACCATAAATCGTACGATGTGCACGAGACGTTGCACGAATTGAGGAATAATTTTGATAATAATTTTGATAATTTAGTATTTCTACACGTTGATTAACTGAGTACCTACCTATGCCCACTTGCCAAGTACTACAGTCAGTGTTCGATTTGTGCAATTTCCAGAGAGGGGGAAGAATTAGTGATATATGTATTATACGGTATTTTTGGATCGTCCACATCCCAGGTTAGAGGTATATATCTGTAGAAAGTACCAGAGAAAATTTTTGCCGAGAGGGGGATAACCCCAACCATCCCCCGCTACAAATCGAACACTGACTACAGTTAACCAATTTAACGTGACTATGACGATTGAATAACAAATATGACGACAGTTGCAGATGAAAGTTGCATCATTCTTATTGAAAAACTCATTGCCTAATAAAACTGCATGGCATTAGAAGTGCAAGTCCTAAGATTTTTGTTTGCTGATGAAGAATTAAGTTACCATATTATGCATTTCAATATTCTATCTGAGGTTGCGGTAGGGGGTTCGTTTCGATGCATTTAATTCGTTGGAAACTAAAGTTTAGAATACCTGAAAGGTATACTTACAGCAATTGAAGGTTAGTTACATGTACTCATGAACCATCCATACAATACGTGCTATTCTATATTGTGAATTTTTAAGTTGTTACTTTCTTGTTATATCTATGTTCTTGAGTTTATTCACGACTTCTTTTTCTTCTTTGGTCTATACAGGTGTCGCCATGATTGGGGCTATGCCAGCAGTATATGTTCGTCACGAAAGACGAAAACAAGACAAGAAGAAGAAAAAGCATCCTCACATTAACCTCAGTTTCTATCGCAAGAAGCAGCACAATCCACCATCTCGAGGAGGCTCCCCCTGTCACAGTCGCGCTGGTAGTGTAACACCAAGCCCCACTACCCAGAGTCCCCAACAGCCTTTCCCAGAAAACGAAGATGATGACATACCTCAAGAATTTTACGTCTGTGGCAGAATAACACTATTACATCTCGTTGTTTTCTCTTTGCTGATTGGTGGCATTGTCCTCATTGTTGGTTTGGTTCAGCTCAAACCAGGTGCAGATGCGAATGCAAACCGTTATTACATAATTGGCGCTGGTGTGTTCCTTCTCATAGTTGGTTTCATTCTTATAGTCTTGCGTTGCTGTATTCTTCCATGGCGAATGAGGCGATTACGACAGTTACGTAAAGAGGAATCCGGAATGTCAGCAGTAGCTGTTGCTGTCAATAATGACGCAGCGACAGCACCAGAAAAGACCACAACTACAACAACAACAACCACTACGACCAATGAAAAAACAGATTTGAACGGACAGCCATTACAAAAGGAAACAACCAATAACAGTTCTGTGTTGGACAAGAACACTGTATCAACAGATAATAACCCAAGTGTTAGTATTGAGATGGCTACGTCGCTTGAGTCGCATGATACTCTTCAGTCTATGAAATCACCTTCAGAACACGACGCTTTAATTAAATCGAGTACCTCAAATCATGGCACTAGTAATGCCTAGAACTCACACCGATTTCAAGGAAAAATATGTATAGAACACATCACCGAGTAACCAATAGAGTAATTTAAAATAACAACATCTCAAAATTTTATCTAACGCAACATTTTTTTTCATACATACAAAAATAAATACTTCCATTACCAAAAACAAAATCCTGAAAGAGTTGCTTCCTAACGTTTCTTCCAGTTTGTACAATATTATTCTTTGAAGAAAAAAAAACAGCGTGTATAGTGAGTGAACAAAATCAGAATGTACGTTTTTGTGCAGTTTGTGTCTACGTACTCTTTGTTAGAAATTGTCAGTATTGTATTGCGAAAAGAAAATACATGTGAATCACATGTGTTATGGCAAATGTTATTGACGTTTAGAACATCTGTGTTGTCACTGTTCTATGGAGAGAAAAAAAAGAAGAGAAAAATGGGACGTTTGTGGTGGTTTTTTATGTTTATTGTAGCTTTAGCCTTAATATAACACTTTCTTAAATTTCTAGAGTACTGTATGAAGAATACTAAAGAAATTTGTTTTCTGGTATAAATTTCACATGATGTAAAAACAATAAATTAATAATGTAGGACTATGTCTGAATGGTAGTTTGTATCGACCATTGAACTTAACCATACTGGAATGCTCGATCAGTATCCAAAGTCAGAAGCAAGAGGAAGCATTTAACCTTGTTTGGCCATTTTCTGTGTAATTCAAAACGACGAAATTTCCAGTTCTAACTCACAGTTGTATTATGCTTGTTATCGCTGTGTAGCCTGTTTATAAATTTAATTTTTAATTCTTGAGTTATGCACATACTGTTTTGTGTATATAATCGCACGACCTCTATAATATTCAAGTTGCTACCAAGGACTAAGATATAAATAAATAAATGGTACACACAGTGACAACAAACGTAAAAACTGAGTTAAAACTCAGTGTGATGACTTTTATCGTGACTTTTGTGTCAAACTGGAAGTGAACATACGAGGTTAACTTTTCCCTCTCGTCTCTGGCTTCAGATACTAACTTGATTTGTAATGCAATCGAACACTCCAGTATGATAATTTAGAGCTCACTAGTATCAACTTAAAATTTTGGTAAAATCAGGAGGTAATAAGAGAAACAATCATCTCAGTATCTGTGCAACTCAACGTTTGCAGAACTAAGGCTGGCTTTCCTTGTTGACGCTCGCTGCGTGCTTTGCTTGTGATTTCTATGAGTAGCCAATAGAAACTCGAGTTACACGTAGAGCACATACTTAAACGCGTGTTTCAATTGGCTATTCAGCCAAATCGTAAGCAAAGCATGCAGTGAGCGCCTGCAAGGAAAACCGGCCTAATAGGTTGTCTAAAATGTGACGTCATTGAATTCTCCAAGGATGTTAGAATTAGAGGACATGCCAAAATAAAAAAATAATCCGAACGTCAAAAATTAGTCCACCATTTTGGTGTACTCAGTCAGAATTTAGAAGCGTAAAGTGAAAGTGATTAGCTGAAAGTGATCCCTGAACGTAAGCATCCAACATGTTAATAATACATTGGTATTCAAAACTAATATACCGTAAAACAATTGAATTAAGTTATTTCGTGGCAGTCCGCACACTATATGGCTGACATTTTGATGTTCGAATTCAGTTCTTTTTCCTATCCTCTATTTTCGCCATTCCTCGTGAATACTTTAATGACCTCACGTTTGAGGCAATTAGTTCTGTAAACGCTGGAGTAACTGACTTTGAGTTCAGGGCAAATCATTATAATAACGTGTTAGTATTAATTATTTGATCGATGCACTTTTCTAGGAAGAATAAACACTCATATGCCCAACCAATTACAATAATGGAAGTTAAAGAGAATATTACTGGCATAGATAGTGTATTATAACCAGGGACCTAAGAAATAATACAGGACCAGTAATTACATATGCACTCAATCCTCTCAGAACATGTCATGTTAATAACTTACTTGAGTGATTGACGCCATGTCTGCGGCAACTACCAAAACAAACTACTAAATTATAATTTTTGTAAGAAATATTTAAATTTCTCGTACGTATGTTTTCTTTGTACAGTGAGTAAGAAAATACTTCAAAATATGTATTTATGGAAATAGAGACAGAAATGAGATCTACATTTTTATTACAACTCCTCTGGAGCTGCTATCCTAAAACTTCTCTCTTAGGGCTGATTTACATGCTAGCTTGCGTTGCTTGCTTTGCCTGATTAGCCAACTGAAGCACGTATTTTATTACGTAGTACATAGAACACGCAATAAAACATGTGTTTCAATTGGCTACTCACCGAAATCGCACACAAAGCAAGCTTGCATGTAAATCAGCCCTTATTTTAATGCTCTAAAATGAAGTTGATCTACCAGCCCAGCATACTTATAATAGGCATCTTGTATGTGTTTGTGTACCTAAGCTGATTGTCAGCATGGAAATTTAGTGAGTGGCTTCATCCTGAATTATTTCTAGATTCATGTTTATAATTATGGCAAATTTGGATATGCTACTATGGACTGAACGATTTCGAGCATTAGTTAAATACTAAGATCCACCCTAGTACCGTCCATTTGTAAACAAATGGCATTAAACAATTAAATTCTTGTACCGGAAGAAGTCAAAGTGAACACTACTAAAGCTATATTTTTTTAAAATAAATATCCTCTTCCAATGTTCAGTAGTAATTGAAACGTTAAAGAGTTATCAATATACCTAAACTTAAAATGGTCGTACATATAATTGTGGATTGACTAGAATGGACGCAACTGGGTTATCAGTAAGATAAGCAAAACTTAAAAATTGTCAATTTCAAAACAAATAAGCTATACTTTCAACATTAGAACAAACTGGTGGATTCTTCTGACATTGACAGATTACCAGAATTGAACATGTATGTCTAAACCATTGAATTGTAATGTAACATACTGGAGTGATCAGTTGCATAAAAAATCTAGTTAGTATCTGAATCCAGAAACAATGAAGAACGGTTAGCCCCTTTTGCACACTTCCAGTTCAATCGAAAGAGAATTTTATTTTTAGTTCTTACTCAGCTTTTTACGCTTGTTGCCACCTCTTTATTTGTGTTTTAATTCTTGATTTACGCAAAAAAACACAAATATTATTTATAGGATGTGTGCTATTACATACGCAATCTAATGCGTACATAACTGAAGAATAAAAATACAAATAAGAAACGGGTAATCCGGCACCAAGAAGCTTAAGCAATTAGTTAGAACTGAATGTTTGGTCCATTTTGAGTTAAACCGAAGATAGACAAATAATGTTAACTGTGTCCTCCTGTGTCTGGCTTAAGGTAGGCTTACTGCTTGAAAGCTCCAGTATTGTTAGGTTCAGCTTAATGGTCTTAGTTCTGAATGAGTATAATGTTTAATTTGTACACTAATCATAAGCTCAGTTGTGTTGCATATTTGAATGTTATGCCCATTTTTATTTCAAAAGTAGCAAATCAGAACGAATAGTTCGATAGCTGATACCAAAGTCTGAATTTGAAAAAGTTTTAGTATTGTGAATAAAATTCATTTTCGTGTAAAATTATTTTATGATTGTTGCTTTGCCATTATATGTTTGTTGCAATCTTACAGTTTCTTTCATTTGGTTAAACTGCAATGGAATGTCTCTTTACCCACTGAAATCTAAAGTTTTAAAGAGGTCTAAATTTTTCTAATTTTAAAATCTTTTGGGGAAAGTCTGAGTTTCTTGCTTCAAACTGAGTTTAATTTGGTAGTTTTAATCTTCGCACTCCATTTGAAAGTTATACAATATGGTAACACAGAACCATATCAAGAAGCTAAGAAATTATTAATGCTTAAAACGATACGTTATCTCACTATGCTTGGAAACCTTTTCCATATATATTGGATTTTGCTAATGTATAAATTCAAAATTCTTGTATTGTGAGATTTATTTCTGTAACCTAAACAAATCTTTATCTAACTTTATCAGAGATAGAGTTAACCTTTATGTTAGTGTACGTCGAAAGCAAATTTTAATTCTCCTGCATATATGCAAATTATTTAAAATAAGGGAAATATAAAATGTATTACGAATTATTTTACTTACACACGTCGAAATTATTACCATTCCTCAAAATAGGAGTGTCAGAATTAATATTTACTAATAATTTCTAGAATTACTTCAGATTTGGTCTATCACGTAAGTTTTGGGTGCAAATTTAATTGATATATTAAGTTATTAAATGTGCAATTACCTTTTCAGTGTTTAATGTTCATGTGAATTCGAAAATATGACATTTAAAATAACTGGTCTTAAACCACTCTTTCTTTATGAATTCGAAATTGATCTTAGATTATTTTTATCACGTAAGTTTACCGAAAGATTTTTTTTTTAATTGCAGAGTTGGTTATATTTTATTCCGTGTTTTCTTTATACGGACTTAAAAAATAAAATCGATAATTCCAAACAAAGGTAGAAAATGTGCTATTAAGTCAATGAAGGAAAATAGGTGAATAGGTACTTCATAAATCCTTCAGATATCTTGAAGAAAAGTGAAGTATACATGAAAAGAAAGGGGAATGTGCACTGTTTTAACAAAAATTAATGAATTTGCACTCGTAGGAAGTACTAAACAACAGTATGGCAGCTAAGCGCTCAGAAAGTTTCAATCCGGAAAGCTTAAAAAAATCTCCAAATAATAAGAATATGAAATACATGGAAATAAATGGGAGAGTTTGACTTTAAAATTAGTTTTACGAGAAATCATCTTTCATGCACATTCCCCCTTCTTTCCCTGTATACTATACTAAGTAGGCAACTGTCTATACTAAGTAGGTAACAAGCTTTTCTTTCACTTGTGATGTACTTAATTGGTCTTTATAACTTATGTGAACATAGATAAATATATTTACGTTTTATATTCTCTAATGCTTGGTTTTCAAGTCCTTTATACAGTATCTTGCTGTAATGATTTACCTTGTTCTTCGCTCTCACTTCCTCGAATGAACCTAAATTAAAAATAGTCCCTTTTTTTCAGTTTGATTCATAGTGTTTTATAATTCTTCGTATTTCATGAGTTAGTGGTTTTAGCCATTTAAAAATATCCCCTTCTTAATATTTTGTAAAAAATAGGTGTAGTTGTTGGATGTTGAAGATATATAAACTGAGCGTCTTGCTACTATTGTCCATGCTGTATCTGCAACGAGAGAAATATTGTCTACGCTATCATACCATAATTGAAACCCTGAATTGCAAAACATCCCAAATCCACCGGAGTATATTTTCCAGCAGGAACAAAAACCAGTCCAAGGACTTGGGATGTTACTCTCTTCAGATGAAATTATTTTGTATTTAAAAAGATTTTGAGTTGGAGTTAGGATGTAATATTATGCAAATGGATAGCCCTTGGAATGTAGATGCCGACGAACAGTAAAATCAAAATATGAAAAAAGTGGACTTGGGATGATTTGCAATTCAGGTCTTCAATTGTAGCCAACGATGCTTATAGTGTAGTTATAATTTATACTACTAACACCAAAGCTTACGTGACAGACAAAAATAGCTATCAAATTTGAAATGAGGACGGTAAATAAGCCTAAGAACATCTATTAATTTCAAAACAGCAACATTTGAAGCGTATGCGCAAACAAACGTCTAAGTGACATTTTGAAATTTAAAAAATCATGAGTACGTTTATATATATATAACAGGAAAACTATGAGGTATAAAATATTCATACTTTGCACAAAAGCGGACTTTAGTCTAACATATATTCGTGCAAAGTATGAATATTTTATGCCTTATAGTTTTCCTGTTATATATAAAAATATACTTGTGATTATTTTTTTGTTGAAAATGTCACTTAGACGTTTGTTCGAGCATAAGCTTCAATTAGCAGTTCAGTGATTTATGCCCTTAAGTGAACAAGTGTAAATCAGTATTTGAAAATACTGTAAATCTGTATTTCTTTGTTCTGAGAAAAGAAAATAATACTCCCTTTTCTCGTGTATTGTAAATTTATTAATCATTAGGCAATTAACAGTATTTACCCAGATTATTGTTTTAAAATTATCATTGGAGGAACAAAGTTACATTCACTAACTTTATCATTGATACAATTCAACTATGCCATAATTTGAATCAATTATTTGTAAAGAAATTTCTCTTGAAGAGCACTGACCAAAGCATAATTTGATTCATTCGGTTTCATTCTCAGTTTAGTGAAATTAAATATCAATTACATGAAGCAATAAAGTTTCTTGGTTTCAATAATATATTTATTTAAGAAAGATTGTTCATATTTTACATCTACTACGGCCAAATAAAATAAATAATTAAACTCATATATTTGAGCGTTGGCAATTTGAAACATATCTATTAGATTTATTTCTGTAGTGTTAGATACAGAAAGGAATCAAAAATACAATTAGTAATTATTGGTGTATTTAAATATAAGAAAAAAATAAAAAGGAATGTGATTTATTAGTATTAATTTATAAATACATGAACTGAGTTATAAGAATTGTCTTGCCTCTTCGTGGAGAACAGAAATAAGATAAGTTTCATTGGTATTCGTTCATAAGGTGCACTAATAGAACAAGGAGCTATTATCACACTTCTTGTATTCTATATTAAAAACAGAATGTTTAAACACTATTTCATATAAAGGTCAAATATATACACTGCAAACAAAAAAGAACTGTGCACAACATTTATCGTTGACAAAACTAATTTGTGTCAGGATATATATTCATTCTGGCTCTTCTTTCATTCTGTACACCAAGAAGCACTTCACTCACGTCGTATAAGAAATGTAAAAACTGAGTAACTACATACATTTTAAGACAAACTTGAAGAACTTTTATATTATATAAAATGCAATAGGCTAGACTTTTTAGTATACAAACGCTGTAGATTAATAATAGTCAGGAACTACTTTTTTTTTTTTCAAAGGTTTTTTCACGTATGTTATATATGTACATAAAAACTGTAGAAATTCCTCTTGTTTTTAAATTCTGGTCAGCTTTCAGGACATCGTTCACCATCTCAAACTTTCCCAGATCTAAACCAACAGGACAAACACCTTACCTTTGCGAAAGACATAATTTTAATCATTCCCAATTCTTAAATGTGTCTATATTATTTTCCTACGATTTTACACATTTTAACGTTGTGGGATTGTCAAATGTTCTTTTTAAAAAAAACTGTGAGAATATTATAATAGACTTTATATACTATTCATATGATATACATGTTTCTGTACTAGGTGAGGTATAATATAAATATATACATATACAAAAATGGCTTTCAAGCACAAAATATTTATTACATTTATTATAAATGGACAATATTTGATTTAATTAACCTCTGTAAAAGAGTAATTACACCATGCTTAATGTAGTAAGCATGTTGTATAATAATAATCATCATAATAATAAAAAAGAAACAAGAAATAAACTGTGTTCTTTATTATTTAAAAAAATATGCAGCAAGAAACCCGTGTGAAGTACTGCTTACATTTCTGCTACGAGATATTGGTGTATCTTACTAGTAAGTACTTTTAGGTTAATAAGCAGCGGTTGCAGTGTGCTGAAAGTTTCAATTTCTTTTCATGAAATGAACTAAATTGTATCTCGTTTCCTTTGTTTTCGTTGTTTGAATGTCAATTTATTATTTTCTTTTAAATAGTTACAAAATGATTTATAAGTATAGGACATTCATTAAAAAAGAAGCTACGTGTAAAATGTTTTTAAGAAGCGTTGGACTGATGCTGGTATACTGGTATCAGTAACAATATAATACTGAACTTTCAAAGTCTTTCAAAAAAATAATTCTTAGGTCTGGAAAATAAAAGCGGGAGTTCCTCAGCGATCCCTTCTTGTGCCAAACCTATTTCTATTATATGTTAATGATATCCCAAAGTGCACCAAAACGGAAGTAGTCATGTATAGTCACTTGTTCAAACATGGGCCCGTTTCAGGCATTTTATGAACTGGGAACTAAACAAGCACATATAATTCGGTATCAAAGGTACTTTTCATTACGTTGATATCTTACCTTTACATTTTAGTTATCATGTATAATCTTGACAAAATTAAACCGAATTCTAATGTATGCAAAGTAGGCCGTCTTTACACAGTGTACCCATAGTGTAAACTTTTAGTAACAAAGCATTAACATTGCTCCAGAAATATGAACATAAGATTACCTACGCCTACCTGGGTTTGAAAGAGTGGACAAAACATATATGTCACTATTGATAAAGCGTATTTGTTTTAATATTGTATTAAATAAACATTGCTACAGAAATATTATGAGATAATATGGATGACCTGTGTTTGAAAGGGCCGATGAAACCTATAATCTGCCATCATTGGTGAATCCTATTGGTTTCTGATATAAACACTACATTCACCACTCGATCCCATATATCCGAAACAGGCTTTGTGCAATAGAATTTCGAATTTGAAACGAAACATTTTGGAATTAAAATTATTAATATATTTAAAACAATTGAGGAAATGGATTGTGGTGTGATTCCGACCTAGTGCGGAAAAGATGCCAATCCGGACAGTTAATTCTCACAAGGAAATGGATGTTTTTGGAAAACTCCTTCGGTTGGCGCATTGATCTAAGTTTTGTTGTACTGATAGTTATGCAACCCGCGCGACCAGCTTAAAGGTGTTATTTTCAACGCATTTCACTGATTGAGCTGTTGTCAGTGTTTATAAAAGTGTGACAGACTCGTAAGCTAATGTTTATTTTATAACACCTCCATGGCTTCTCGAACCAGGTAACCTGGCATATTTAATATCAAAGACACATATGAGTATTGTACCACTACATGTAAAGGACAATTACCTCAACACGTGAGCATTGATAGCTGTTATTCCTTATGTAATTATTCTGCATAAACATTATTACGAACAATAGTGAAGAATGCACGAACCTAAACAAGCACGTAGTTTACAACTCCTCTTGCATAACAATTTACGTAACAGAGTAAACAGCATTCTTGATTACAGCGCAAAGGCTTTTCCGGACATACACGTCGAATAACAAGGCACTCAAATTCCATGGGCCATCATTTTCTCCTCAAAGTCTATTGACCCGTGGAAGTTCCCAAGTGCCTCTGTCTCCCGAAAAAGGGAAAACGAACTAACAAGGTACATGAGATACTGAGAGACAACAGTCAGACTTGAGTTCCTTTAAGTAACTTTATTATTACATTTATATCAGCGAACAGGCTAACAGCGTTAGCAGCCACTCGACGTCGACGAATCTGTCTGTTGAGTTTAAGCGCTAAAGATTGTAACTTCCTTTCCAACATGAAACTAAATCACTGTTTCTGAAAACCTCTCGCTGTTTTATTTCTTATTCATGCTACATCCTCAGGTGCCAGTATAAAGAACTGAGGCTTCTTCACTCAGGTGAAGGAAAGCCTTAAATGGTTGATCTGAGATTTTTCTCTTTAAAAGAACTTTCCAATACCTAGCTATCATGACACTCACATTTTAGCAACAAATATCGTACTTTAAGAAACCGCTTCTTTCAAAAATAAATCTAGCAGAATGCAATCTTGCTATTCTTTCTTATTTCCACAGATATCATTCCAACACGGTAATTCTAAAGAACGAAACTGATCACGCACATTGTTTGTACGATTGACATCACCATTTACTTCTCTTGCTATTTTAACAAACTTTAGCACCCAAGCCAAATCCATTTCCTGCACTTTAGATACGACTTCGCAGATATGTTATTGACAGCCGTGTTGCCGCTCATAGTTTTATTTCTTATGCCTTCTTTCCCTCTCTTCCTTCTTCAATAGGTTAAGAGGAAATGAGTTGTAAACATGTCAATTTGAGCATTTAAATATAAGCCAGTAGGGCAAAAGTGTGTTAACATTACAAGGTAATAGGTACATAGTTCTCACTGAGTGAAGTGACTCTAGTAGCATTTTTTACTATTATTTTTATCTTGTCACATTTCGGAGATTAGAAAGAAGTACTATGCCTAATACAAAGAGCCGTCGATAATCTGGAGAAGAGTCTCCACACCCTACTCCACCACCTTCCCCAACTCCTTCCCACCCACATTTCAAACAAGTATACAATCCTCCAGTCTACAAAACCAACCGACCCTTTAGTGAATTTTTGTCTAAATTTGAACTTACCGCACAATTAATTGCCTGGTCGGAAAATGAAAGCAAGCTAAGATTTGGCGTATCACTGTCAGGCATGTCTTTCGACATATTTTAAGAATACAACGAGGAAATGGTAACGAGGAAATGTCCTTCAAGGATTTAAAGGAAAGAATCGTGGACCAACTGCGCCCAAACAGGCACATCATGCAAGTTGAAGTGATTCTAAATGCTCGTATCCAGACACCTGATGAGAACCCATTACATTATCTCGTTCAAAAAGACAAGCTAATTCAACAATTAAGCCCCGAAATGTCAATGGAAAAAAGAATATATTTCATCATTGTAGGCTTACGCAAATTATTACTCGATCAAATTTCGTTGGACAAATATAATTCAATAGAACTTAAATTGAAGCTACATTCGCTTCTCAACCGTAACTTTTTAATTCAAAACCACAATATGCTAGAACTCCAACATGCACAAAACAAACTGGCGGAAAGTTATTTTCAGTAATCCTTAGACCAAGCAGATAGGACAAGGCTTACAAGTGAACACACCAATGCGACAGATGGTTCCCTCCCTTGAGCCTTACATGACCAATCAAGATTATGCGGCACAGACGGCCCCATCTTA